>JAPKLW010003823.1:0-31024 GCA_026898455.1 Plectranthus barbatus
GGTTGTTGGGATTTCTAGACAAACAATTTAAATCATGTGAATAGTGGGAGGGCTTTGCGTAAACGTCTACGAGTGTAGCTTGCGTAGACCTCTTTCACAAGTATTCTAGGATTGATTTAAATTAAAGATAACAAAAGCTTTGAGGGCTGTGCGGTATGGTTACGTGCCATGCTAAACTGTGTCTTTTGGCCGGAGTTAAATTTGTGGTTAATTGCTTAGAAGCATCTTAGAATATAATGCAAGAATTGCATCCCTGTTCTTGAGAGATGGCTTGGTCTAAGGTTTTCACTAATTATTAATTTCTAGTGTCAAAAGCATCCTGACATGGTAGTGAAATTAAATGGATTGGGTCTTAAAACCCGCAGTTTTGGTTGAGGGTGACATCGTAAACGTCTACGAGTGTAGCTTGCGGTGGGAACTCTTGGGCAATTAGTGGAAAACATTTGTATTTGATTAATTAAAAGGTTTTCAATGCATTTGTTTTCGAAGTTCAACATGTATGCTCTTATTTAAGATTCTTTATTGTTTCAGATATGTCTAAGTCTAATGTCGATCATATACTTGCTCTCAATCCTCTTACTGGTCCAAACTTTCCCAAATGCAGTTTTAGCATCAAACATGTCCTTTATCTGAAAAATCAAGCACGTGTTCTTTACATGGATCCACTGCTGCGTTCCCATAGAGGGGTATGCGAGCTTGAGCTTGAGTTCTATGATAGATGGGAGGATGCTGATGAGTTCGCTTTTTGGCTCATCACGGGTTCCCTGTCTAGAGGATTAAGGCACTAGTATGAGTATCTCGAGATGGCTGGAGAGCTCTGGAAGGAACTCTCGACATCCTATGGGAACGTGGAGCGAACTATTAACTGTAAGCTTGTACACGATCTTGTGTGCAAGAAGATGGTTGAGGATAGTTCGGTGACTGAGCACATGATGTCTGTGGTTGATCTCATGAGACAGTTTACTGTGCGGGGTGGTAATATCAGTGCGCAAGGCGAGATTGATATCATCCTCAATTCTCTTCCGGAATCCTATCATGACTTTAGGGTAGTTGCTGCTGCAAAGGGAGAGTATGCTCTGCATGAGCTGCTTGAGGATCTTGTAGTGGAGCAGTCTACCATGCGAGCACGGATGCCTGTTCTGTCCGGTTCTAGCACTGGTTCGACAATCTCTAAGATTGGAGACGACGGTGCTGAGAGCAAGTTCAGGAAGGCAAACCATGATAGCAAGTCTAGGAAGGGGAAGAGAGTCAAGGTCACTCCTAAGAAGAACAAATGTGCTGGATGCGGAAAAGTGGATTGTCCGAATGCCAAGGGACAAGGTATGCCATTTGCATGTATAACTGCAAGCATGATTAGAGTTAGTTGTTGCTCTTCCAGAGCTATAAGCACTGACTTGTTGATCATGTTGTTGTACTTTGCAGGGGACCGTGCCGACAAGGCTGGTGAATGATGGCAAGAAGATACCAAACTGGATGAAGGCAACGTTTTATGACGGTGCTTCATGGAATTTTTCCTTTCCTCATATTTTGATGTTTTAAGTACATTTGAGGGTTTATTTGTGGGCCGTGGTTTATCGGCAGGACAAATTTTATCAACCTTTTATGGATATTTGTTATTTGTGATTTTATCATTGCCAATAACAATATTATCCGTTGTGTTGATTTGTACTCTTTATGCTACTTCGATCAAAATATGTCCGCAAGTATTGCATGTAATTCATCCGTAATTGATAATCCTAGGAAGAGAAAACTTACTTCTTCTGATGAGGATCTTACATATCTCTGGCACTTGAGACTTGGTCACATCAGCTTGAAGCGGATTCAAAGACTTGCAGATGACGGTGCATTGGACTTGGTCCGGGCTGTACCTTATCAAGTCTGCGAATCCTGCATCGAGGGCAAGATGTCTACTAGACCTTTCAAGGCTAGTCAGTCACGAGCAGAGGATGTGTTGGAGTTGATCCATTCTGACTTGTGTGGACCGATGTCCACGCAGGCTCATGGAGGATATGAGTACTTCGACACTTTCATTGACGATTACTCAAGGTATGGATACGTTTACCTGCTTCGCTACAAGTCTGAATGCTTTGAGAAATTCAAAGAGTTCAAGGCTGAGGTAGAAAAGAAGGTCGGGAAAACTATCAAGTCACTGCGATCTGACCGCGGTGGCGAATACCTCGGTAACGAGTTCCTGCAGTATTTGTCAGAAAATGGGATAACATCCCAATGGACTGCACCGGGTACTCCCCAGCAAAACGGTGTAGCTGAAAGAAGAAATAGGACTCTTCTAGAGATGGTAAGATCAATGATGAGTTATGCAACGTGCTAAATGTGGTGCCTTCTAAATCAGTTCCTAAGACGCCTGCTGAGCTCTTCCTTGGTCGCAAACCCAGTTTGTGCAAGTTTAGAGTATGGGGCTGTCCGGCACACGTACTGTTGAAGGAACCTGATAAGTTAGAAAGTAGGTCAAAAGTAATGCTGTTCATAGGGTATCCCAGGCAAACGAAAGGTGGTTACTTTTACTGTCCTGAGAGTCAAAGAGTCGTTGTTAGCACCAACACTAGATTCTTGGAGGACGAGTATGTGAGTAATCACAGGTCAAGGAGTGATATCGTTCTTCAAGAAATTGAGAATGAGAATGCAATTCCAAGGGAAGGGGAACGTGTAGATGTGGGTGCACCTGTGAGAGGTACAGCACCACAGACACGTTCTTCAGTGCAAGGTGCAGGACCACAAGTCACTGCACCTACTACTGACACGGCACCGATGCCTCGTCACAGTGGGAGAGTTATTTTCCAACCGGAAAGGTACATGTTCGTGGGTGAGTCTTCGGACTTGAGCCCGGAAGACGGACATGAGGACTCTGACCCATTGACTTACGAAGAGGCAGTGCAGGACAAGGATGTTGCCAAATGGCAAGTCGCCATGGATTCTGAAATAGAATCCATAACTGCTATGGATGTATACAAGAAAACCGTTTTGCCGGATAGCTTTAGGGCCATAGGGTGCAAATGGGTATACAAACGAAAGAAAGGGGCGGATGGAAAGATTACGGCTTTCAAGGCCAGGCTGGTGGTAAAGGGTTATAGTCAGAAAGAGGGCATTGACTATGACGAAACCTTTTCACCCGTAACCATGCTCAAGTCCATCCGGATACTCCTTGCCATAGCTGCGCATATGGACCTCGAGATCTGGCAGATGGATGTCAAAACCGCTTTCCTAAACGGTTACCTTGAAGAAGGTAGGGACATCTATATGCAGCAACCCGAGGGTTACATAAGCAAGGGCGAAGAACATCTTGTCTGGAAGCTTAGGAAGTCCTTGTATGGACTTAAGCAAGCTTCAAGGTCGTGGAACTTACGTTTCAATGATGTGATTAAATCCTATGGATTTGCACAGTTGGAAAATGAAAGTTGTGTTTACCGATTTTGTGTCAGTGGGAGTGTGGTCTTCCTTGCACTATACGTTGATGACATACTCCTCTTTGGAAACAACGAGGGAGTGATGTCCGAAATCAAGGTTTGGTTATCTGAACAGTTCAAAATGAAGGATCTGGGTGAAGCTGGCTACATTCTTGGGATTAAGGTCTTACGAGATCGTAAAAGAAGAATGTTGAGTTTATCCCAGGCTTCGTATGTGGATACTGTGATAGCCCGATTCAGCATGCAACTCGCCAAGAAAGGCTTGCTGCCTTTCCGACATGGCATTCGTCTTTCTAGTGGGCAGTGTCCTCAGACACAGCGGGAGAAAGACGAGATGAGTCTTGTGCCATATGCTTCGGCAGTGGGTAGTCTCATGTATGCGATGCTGTGTACCAGGCCAGATATCTGTTATGTCGTTGGCATGGTAGCAAGATATCCGTCTAACCCTGGACAGGCGCACTGGACTGCTGTAAAGCACATCCTCAAGTATTTGAAAAGAACTAGGAATTTCTGACTAGTTTATCAAAGTGAGGATTTGTGCCCTGTGGGTTATACAGACTCGGATTTCCAAGGGGACCAGGATGAGAAGAAATCGACCTTAGGATATGTGTTTACCCTGGGAGGTGGAGCTGTATCTTGGAGGAGCTCAAAGCAGAAATGCATTGCTGACTCCACCATGGAGGCGGAATATGTCGCCGCCTCCGACGCCTCGAAAGAGGGGTGTGGCTCCGGAACTACCTTTTAGAGTTGG
Organism: Plectranthus barbatus; assembly: GCA_026898455.1. Taxonomy (NCBI): domain Eukaryota; kingdom Viridiplantae; phylum Streptophyta; class Magnoliopsida; order Lamiales; family Lamiaceae; genus Plectranthus; species Plectranthus barbatus. The sequence continues at coordinate 4,174 of JAPKLW010003823.1, forward strand.
GCGTGATCCTGAGTTTGCCGAGGAGCATCACAATTTATTGTGATAACTCTGGTGCAGTGGCTAACTCAAAGGAACCACGGTCTCACAGGGCAAGCAAACACATAGAGAGAAAGTACCATATCATACGAGAAATTGTATCGAGGGGCGATGTGCTGATTAAGAAGATTGACACTGCTGACTATCTTGCTGATCCGTTTACAAAGAGCTTGCCGCAGAAAGTTTACGAAAGACATATTCGTGAGCTGGGTCTGAGGTGGATGCTGACCACGGTTAGTGGTTAAAGACAACAGACTAGATAGACGGACTGTATACTCTGTAATAGCTTAGTTAAGCTTTGAGTATAAGTGGGAGATTGATGGGTTTTGTATACTGAAAGCATTTATTACAATGTGTATACAACAGTTTATTTCTTCTATCTGTTAACAATCGTACATATGTGAACAATGGTATCCTCTTGTCTCACCGATAGGGACGATCATACGGCGTGTTGTAGATCGCAGAAGACAGTATGATCACTTGACCTAGTGAGACATAAACCTTGATCACAGCCGAGACATCGTATGAGGATACGTCTGTCCGGATGGCTGCAGCATTGTCGGAATAAGTAGTCTGTCTTGGTTACTTGACATACTGGTACGCAGAGGTGGCGTATTGATGGACCGTAGTGAGATGTATTCGTCTGTCTGACATCAGCGAATAAAAGATCTCGTTATATTGATTGAGTCCAAACCCTAACGAAGGTTCAGGGGTTTGCACGGGTTGACTGTTGCTTTGACTTGCCATGGTGGAGAGCCAACACAGCGCGCTCGTATATCCACATCTTGGGTAACAGCAGTTCGTGTAGTACCGCCTGAGACTGAACTTAGGTAACCATATCCGAGTAATAGGATGGGGACATTCCCTGAGGAGCTCAATAACATTCATCGTGCCAAAGTCCTGCAGGCTGATTAAGTTCAGGCACGAGTGATAAGGTTTGAGTGGTACTACTCAGGAATTATAAGATATTAATTAATTGTAGTTAGAGCTTGTTAGAGGCTCCGATTAATTAATGAATGTCCGGTAACCTTAAATATGGAGATTCTCAATTAATGCAGCCCGTTCTCATAACGTGGTAATAAAGGGGTCGGTCAGTATTAATTATATGGTAAAAAATAATTAATATTAATTAATTAATTGTATCCTGGGTTGTGGACATGGGAATTAATTAATTTATAGACCCACTTTATTATTTGAATTAGGTCCCAGGTCAGGCCCAACAAGTATGCTGAATTGATCCCAAAATGGCCCATTAGGGTTTCTAACCCTAGGTCTATAAATAGACAGCTCTCTCTCATAAGTCGTAACACAGTTGAAACACATTAAACCTAGAGAGAGAGGGAGGCGCCGATTTTGAGAAGAAAAGGAGGAGAATTTTCGAATTCTGGTCCTGCTCAAGCCACAGATCTACGAAGTCCTCACCAGTAGTAGATCTGAACAGCACCGGGATACAGATCTAAAGATATAATCTGGAGAACATAATTCTTTCTCTTGTTCTATCTTGTTTTCGATTTTATTTAGAAATTAGGGTTCTAATTTCTGATTCCGCAGATAAAATCGGATTGCGTGGTTGAATTGAAGTTTGGAATTCAAACGCAAAAGATCGGTTCAGAGACTATGGAATAACGGTAAATATTCTGATCCACAATATTGTGTATTAAATTCATAGGAGCATGCTAGAGTTTTGAGAAATTAATTATGAGCAATATCCATAGATCGATCCGGTTCAGTTTGGATTTGGTGATTCGATTCACGTGAAAACCCTACACTCTACGACCCTCGTCTTCACTTTCTGGATCTTGATGAACAGGGCCAATCACGGATGTTGAATGCGATAAACAATTCATAAACCCTAGCATGCTCCTATGAATTTAATGCGTGGATAAAGGGATTACCATTATTCCGTAGAGTCTGATCCGATCTTTCGCGTTTGAATATCCAACTTTAATTCAACCATGCGATTTGATTAAATTTGCGGAAACAGAAACTTGTAAAACTAATTTCTTGACTCAATCGAATAAAAAGGAAAAAAGAAAGAGAAGAAGGCATGTTCTCCAGATCAGATCTTCAGATCTGTATCTCAAAGCTGTTCAAATCTGCTACTGGTGAGGATTCCACAGACCTGTGATGTGTAGGACAGAGTCAAAATCATTCTCCTCCCAAACACACAGGCGCCGCCTCACTCTCTCTCTCCCTAGAATTTCAACTGATTTGAATTATGATAAGGTGGCTAGGGTTTCAGAGAGAGAGAGCTGTCTATTTATAGACCTAGGGTTTTAACCCTAATGGGCTACTGGGTCTTTTTTTCAGCATATTTAATTGGGTCAGACCTGGGACCTAATGCAAATAATAAAGTGGGCCTATGAATTAATTAATTCCCACGACCACAACCCAGGACACAATTAATTAATTAATATTAATTCTTATCACCACAGAATTAATTCCTTTATTACCACATTGTGAGAACGGGCTACATTTATCAGAAAATCCCCATATTTAAGGTTACTGGACATTTATTAATTAATCAGAGCTTCTGACAAGCCCTATCTACAGTTAATTAATATCTTATTTTCCTGAGTAGTACCACTAAAACCTTATCACTCGTGCCTGAACTTAATCAGCCTGCAGGACTTTGACACGATGAATATTATTAAGCTCCTCAGGGAATGTCCCCATCCTATTACTCGGATATGGTTACCTAACTCCAGTCTCAGGCTGTACTACACGAACTGCTGCTACCCAAGATACGGATATACGAGCAGGTTACTTAGGCTCTCCACCATGGAAAATCAAAGCAACAATCAACCCGTGCGTCCCTGAACCTTCATTAGGGTTTGGACTCAATCAAGAACGAGATCTTGTATTCGCTAATGTCAGACAGACAGATACATCTCAATGTGGTCCAATCAATACGCGATCCTTGCGTACCAGCATATCAAGTAACCAAGACAAATTACTTCTTTCGACTATGTTGCAGCCATCCGGACAGACGTATCCTCAATGCTGTCTCGGCTGTGATAATATTTATGTCTCACTAGGTCAAGTGATCATACTGTCTTCTGTGATCTAGAACACGCCGTATGATCGTCCCTATCGGTGAGACAGGAGGATACCATTGTTACTTGCATGTAAGTTTGTTTATCAGATAGGAGAAAAGCAGATTGTATATTCATTGTAATAAATGCTTTCTGTATACAAAACCCAACGATCTCCCACTTATACTCAAAGCATTACAATAGCTATTACAGAGTATACAGTGCGTCTATCTACCCTTGCCATTACATCAACCACTACTAGTGGTTGATCACTGCTATTTCTAACAGATTAATTATAATAACAGCGGCAAATAAATTTGTAAACCCTAAGGTTATCGATCCAGGGGAATTGTATGGGGAAACTATCCTATGTACTAGCTATGATTCTAAAATTCATTGTTTGAGTGAACAGAAAATTAGGGTTTTGATTTGGAAAATAAAGATAACAATACTTGAAAATTAAAGGAGTTTTGGAAAGCAAATTAAAGAACACAGATTCTAGGGAAGAACTCTTATTATGGATAACATGTAGGAACCAATTAATTTAACAGGTGGAATACTGCAACAATGCTATATTTCCTTGTTTGGCAAATATAACCTAGATTACTAATTAGTGACTCATCTCCGCTCGGTCTCAAAGTACACCAAATTAGTCAATCCGATAAGCAAATCAGTTCAATTCCTACATCTAGTACATCTGTTTGGATAGTGTAGATCGTATCATGTATTCCTATTCCCACTATTAATATTCACCTCTCGGTCCTTCTATCAATAGCTAGACATCTAAATTAATCGTCACCTCTCGGTCCTTGAATTAATCTAGAATTATGAAATAAACACAGGAATCATGAACCTAATTAATTAATCCTAACATGCATCCATAATAATATCAACCCCTAGAACCCGCTAGGGTTTCTAGCCACTCATCGTAGATAGAAATCCAAAAGAAAACATATTGTATTGCATAAAAGTAAAGAACTTACAAGAAAAATAAAGGGTTTCGTGTTTCCCAAGTCTCCAAACTCTAAAAACTAAATTGTAGAACGAAAAAATGAAAAGGGATGCTCAAAAATCGAGTTTAGTAGGCTATTTATAGTGGTGGATGTGTATCCTATCAAATCTAGGGCTAAAGATATGATTAAATTTTAATTTAATCAGATTTTCGCTCCAGCAGAAGACCTCGCGTCGATCGCTTCTGATTCACGTCGATCGACGCAACTTCTTGATCGGCGTCGATCGCTTCTGATTGGCGTCTGTCGACGCAGCTTCTCGCCCCTCCTGCGCAGTCTCACGGTTTTAGCCATAACTTCCTCCTCCGAACTCCAATTGACCCAATTCCAGTTGCGTTGGAAAGCTAACTCAAATATATTTCCATCCATGTGCTCCATTAGCTCGGATTCCAACTTTGGAAGAATTCGTGCATGTTTCTTTCAACATCTGCTGCTTTCGGTACGGATTTCCATTGGATTTGGCCTAAAACCTGCAAAAACACCAACACGCGCATAATAACACCTAATATAGACTCATGCACATAATATATATATAAACTCAATAAAACTATATAAAATAGTAGAAAATAATATAGATAAACGAGTAAAATAATGAGCTTATCAGTGGTAGGCATCCACCTCAAACCTAGTCAACGAATATGTCTTTCGTAAACCTTCTGCGGCAAGCTCTTTGTAAATGGATTAGCTAGGTTGTCCATAGTGTCAATCTTCTTGATCAGCACATGGCCCCTCAATACAATTTCTCGTATGATATGGTACTTCCTCTCTATGTGTCTGCTTGCCTTGTGAGTCCGTGGTTCCTTCGAGTTTGCTTCTGCACCAGAGTTGTCACAATAGATTGTGATGCTCTTCGGCAAGCTTGGAATCACACCCAAATCTAAAAGATAGTTCCGGAGCCATACCCCTTCTTTCGAAGCTTCAGAGGCGGCGACATATTCCGCCTCCATGGTGGAGTCAGCAATGCATTTCTACTTTGCGCTCTTCCAAGATACAGCCCCACCTCCCAAGGTAAACACATAACCTGAGGTCAATTTCTTCTCATTCTGATCCCGTTGGAAATCCGAATCTGTATAACCCACAGAGCACAAATCCTCACTTTGATAAACTCGGCAGTAATTCCTAGTTCTTTTCAAATACTTGAGGATGTGTTTTACCGCAGTCCAATACGCCTGTCCAGGGTTAGATTGATATCTCGCTACCATGCCAACGACATAACAGATATCTAGCCTGGTACACAACATCACATACATGAGGCTACCCACCGCAGAGGCGTATGGTACAAGACTCATCTCATCTTTCTCCCGCTGTGTCTCAGGACACTGCCCTTTAGAAAGATGAACGCCATGTCTGAAAGGTAGCAAGCCTTTCTTGGCGAGTTGCATGCTGAACCGGGCTATCACAATATCCACATAAGATGCCTGGGATAAGCTTAACATCCTTCTCTTACGATCCCGTAAGACCTTAATCCCAAGGATGTACCCAGTTTCTCCCAAATAGGAGTATGTCATCCACATATAGTACAAGGAAAACCACGCTCCCACTGACACAAAGTCGGTAAACACAACTTTCATTCTCCAACTGCAAAAATCCATAGGATTTAATCACATTGTTGAAATGCAAGTTCCACGACCTCGAAGCTTGCTTAAGTCCGTACAAGGACTTCTTAAGCTTCCAGACAAGATGTTCTTCGCCCTTGCGTATGTAACCATTAGGTTGCTGCATATAGATGTCCCTACCTTCTTCAAGGTAACCATTTAGAAAAGCGGTTTTGACATCCATCTGCCAAATCTTGAGGTCCATATGCATAGCTATGGCAAGGAGTATCCGGATGGACTTGAGCATGGCTACGGGTGAAAAGGTTTCGTCATAGTCTATGCCCTCTTTCTGACTATAACCCTTTGCCACCAGCCTGGCTTTAAAAGTCGTGATTTCTCTATCCACCCCTTTCTTTCTCTTGTATACCTGCTTGCACCCTATGACTCTAAAGTCATCCGGCAGCTCCGCTTTCTAGTATACATCCATAGAAGTTATGGATTCAATCTCAGAATCCATGGAGACATGCCATTTTTCAACATCCTTATCCTGCACTTCCTCTTCGTAAGTCAATGGGTCAGAGTCCTCATGTCCGTCTTTCGAGCTCAAGTCCGAAGACTCACCCACAAATATATACCTTTCCGGCTGGAAAATAACTCTCCCACTGTGATGAGGCATCGATGCTGTGTCAGCAGTAGGTGCAGCAACTTGTGGTTCTACACCTTGCACTGAAGAACGTGCCAGTGGTGCTGTACCTCTCACAGGTGCACCCACATTCGCATGTTCCCCTCCCCTTGGATTTGCATTCACGTTTTCAATTTCTTGAAGAACTATATCACTCCTTGACTTGTGGAATCTCACATACTCGTCCTCCAAGAATCTAATGTTGGTGCTAACAACGATTCTCTAACTCTCAGGACAGTAAAAGTAACCACCTTTCGTTTGCCTGGGACGCCCTATAAACATCATTACTTTGGACCTGCTTTCTAACTTATCAGGTTCCTTTGTCAGCACGTGTGCCGGACAACCCCATACTCTGAACTTGCACAAACTCGGTTTGTGACCAAGAAAGAGCTCAACCGGTGTCTTAGGAACTAATTTAGAAGGCACCACATTCAAAACATAAGCTGCTGTTTCCAATGTGTATCCCCAAAACGTAATGGGTAAGTTTTCATAGCTCATCATCGATCTTACCATCTCTAAAAGAGTTCTATTTCTTCTTTTAGCTACACCGTTTTGTTGGGGAGTACCCTGTGCAGTCCACTGGGATGTAATCCCGTGATCTGACAAGTACTGCAGGAACTCGTTACCGAGATATTCGCCACTGCAATCAAATCGCAGTGACTTGATAGTTTTCCCGACCTTCTTTTCTACCTCAGCCTTGAACTCTTTGAATTTCTCAAAGCATTCAGACTTGTAGCGAAACAGGTAAACGTATCTTTATCTTGAGTAGTCATCAATGAAAGTGACAAAATACTCATACCCTCCACGAGCTTGTGTGGACATGGGCCCACATAAGTCAGAATGGATCAATTCCAACACTTTCTCTGCTTGAGACTGACTAGCCTTGAAAGGCCTAGAAGGCATCTTACCCTCGATGCAGGATTCGGAGACATGATAAGGTACAGGCCGGACTAAGTCCATTGTACCGTCATCTGCAAGTCGCGGAATCCGCTTCAAGCTGATGTGACCGAGTCTTAAGTGCCAGAGATATGTAAGATCCTCGTCAGAAGAGGTAAGTTTTCTCTTTCTAGGATTATCAATTACGGATAAGTTACATGCAATACTTGCGGAAGACTTATGATTACAGTTAATAACATAGAGAGAGTTATTCAACATCCCACGACAAATAACACCGTTATTACCAATGATAGAAACACCACTATAAAAAATAACTGAATATCCATCAACATAGAGTTTGGAAACTGAAATAAGGTTCCGCCGAAAATCCAGCACATATAAAACATCTCTCAAAGTCAAAACAGAATCATCAAAGTACAAGGTGAAATCTCCAATGGCAGCTGCACTCACTTGTGCTGCATTCCCCATCGAGATGGTAACCTCGTCATTCTTCAGCACCTTCCTCGGTGTGAACCCCTGCAAAATGTAACAAATATGATCAGTAGCTCCAGTATCCACTACCCACGAATGAATAGAAACCGATGCTAAACATCTTTCCATTACAAATGCAAATGATGTAACTTGTCCCTTAGCATTCGAACAAATCACCTTTCCGCACCCAGCACACCTTTCTTTCTTTGGAGTGACCTTGACTCTCTTCATCTTCCTTGACTTGCTTTCACTGCCTACTTTCCTGAACTTGCTTTCAGCACCATCATTTCCAACCTTAGAGGTTGTCAAACTAGTATTGGAAACTATCAGAATAGGTTTCCGTGCTCGCATGGAAGATTGCTCCACTACAAGGTCCTCAAGTAGCTCACACAGAGTGCGCATACTCTCCCTTTGCAGCAGCAACTACCTTAAATTCATGGAAGGATTTCGGAAGAGAATTCAGGATGATATCAATCTCACCTTGTGCACTGATATTACCTCCCCGCACGGTGAACTGTCTCATGAGCTCAATCATAGACATCATGTGCGCTGTCACCAAACTATCCTCAACCATTTTCTTGCACACAAGATCGTGCACAAGTCTATAGTTAATAGTTCACTCCACATTGCCATAAGCTGTCGAGAGTTCTTTCCTGAGCTCTCCAGTGTTGGAATTATATACTGAAAGCATATATGATTAAGTGTTTTGTACACTGGTCTTCATATATGAGTTGCCACAACAATGCTCGCTGTCTAATATAACAAACATACAACGAACCATAATATCCTATAATCTCGCCTATAGGGATGATCATATGGTGTGTAGGAGATCACAGAGGATCATATGAGTCGTTTGACCTAGCGAGATATAAACAGTATCACAGCTGAGATAGTCCCTGGATAGGCTGTCGGTCTAAGCTGCGGCACATCGGTTCATAAGTGGGCTTATCCTAGCTACTTGATGTGTCGGTACATGGTTATGTATTGATGGGATTGATGCACGCTAAAAGTTCAATCAAATTAAACCTCTAACGACACACAAGAATAAAATATCAATCCAAGTTCTTCTCGCTTCGCCTACTAGAATACCGAGCTACTCAAGTGAAGTCTTATAGCTAAGCATGATTCAATCGTTGAGTAGTTTCTAATCATCTAAACATGCAATTCAAATCTATGCTAACAATATATGAATAACACGAATTTAACCAACAAACATTAATAGAACAATCCTTCTCAATACGGTAAACCAAGACAATCACATTTCTCAAACTAGGAAGATAGGATGTTGAGATGAGTAGAGATGCAATCAAATTTGGTTAATCATTGTTGCAAACATTATTTAATTCCTAGGAGATTGAGCAATCGACCCTACACTCGATAACCCCTTGTCACGGTGAGCTACCAGTTGATGATCTAGAACTAGCAAACAGTCACGTTATTAAGCCCTAGACCACTCCAAATAGTTTGTCAATTATTGCCCTACGACCTAGCACCGCACAGGGATTGGAACTAAAATCGTATGAATTAACACTATTCACGACGATTCCGCCCGCGTGTTGGCTGCAGCGTTCACGTCAACTACCTCCTAAGTTGGCTATTACCTACACCTAAGAGGTAAGGAACAAGCTTTAGTGCAATCCAAGCTCTCAAAGGAAAGTAAACAAACAATTCTCATACCAAATTCTCATGCATCCTTCCTCAAATCAACATCCAAAATGGTTTAGAACTTCATACCTTTCAATTGTGCAAATACAATTTAGAATTTAATGAACTTCATTACAATTTGAAAGTAGAAATAAGATTCTTCCCCAATTTGGATTTGGTTGTCTTGATCCACCGCCTTTAATCTTCAATCTCTTCCAAGTATTGATGAATTGATCTCCTAGATGCTCTAGGACTAAGATGAATTGGAATGGAAAAATGGAATCTAGGGAAAAATCTAACTATCGTACGTGAATATTGACAAAAGTGACAAAAAGCTTCTCAAATAACTGCTCTTTCCCCTTTTATAGGCAAGCAATCAGGCCCTCGGATCGCCCGATCAAAGTTTGGCTCGCCCGGGCCATCAATAACTGCCAAAAACCGCCAAAAACCGACTTGGCTCGGTCGAGCAAGGCATGGCTCGACCTGGCTCGACCGAGCCAAGTCTCTGTCCGCACTCGCTCGATCGGTCCTGCACTTGCTCGACCGGTCGAGCTTTCTGAACCCAATCCTGCAGCTTCGCTCGGCCGGTCGAGCCCTCTGAAGCTCCGCTCGGCCGGTCCTGCACCCGCTCGGCCGGTCGAGCTCTCCAAACTCCAAAACCTTGCGATTTTCCTCCAAAACTCCACCAAATATGCTTGTTTATGCCAAAAACCTATCCTACACAAGTCAAACACACAAAACATGAAAACACAACCAAAATACGACAAAAACATATGATACGGGAGTAAAATAGCCACAAACAAGCATGTTCACATATCAAAATACGGGTCATTTTACGCACGTATCATAACCCCCAAACTTAAACCTTTGATTGTCCTCAATCAAAACAAAGTAGAGTAATTAATCTACCTCATCAAACAACCTCATAGCTCATCATAGTCATCTCGGCATGCTCTTATCAAATGAGATTATCACCTAACTTTGTGACACGGTTAATGCTAACGACTCAAATCACTAATCAACATTGGATAAAGAAATGAAAGCACTCCCTTACGTGTTTGGGGTTTGATGAATTCTCTTATTCACAAGATATCGAGCACAATTTCCATAGGCTTGAAACAATTCTCACCACTATACTACAACGAGTTGGCTCCTAAAATCACAAAGGTCTTTGTTTTTGGTTATAACGTGGCTTACTAGAAGGTAGGTGGTTTTGGGCTAAAGTGACGAACTTCTCCATATCCCAAAACCCCCAAACTTATTTTCTTCAATCCACTTCTAACCTCGAGGCTTTCAATCACAACTCTCATATATTTTTTTTCTTTCTTTCTTTTTTTTTTTCTTTTCTTTTCTTTCTTTTCTCATTCTCTTTTTCTAGCACCCTCATTTTTTTTCATGGTGCTATTCATTTTATTTTCTCTTTCCTTTCTTCTCTTTTTTTTTTCTTTCTAAGTACCCAAATTTTTGTTGATACCCCTTTTTCTAGGATTCACATCAATCCACACTCAATACATTTATTGCCTCTACAATCAAAACTCAAAGATACCAAGCAACTCCCGACCCAACTCTCATCTCCGTATTCCCCCTCATACACTCATTCCCCCAAAATTTGTCCTAATAATTCGAAGAAAATTCACCATTAAGCTCAATCACGGAAATCAAGGGTATGAAGGGCAAAATTATAATATCAACCACCTTATACTCCCAAAGTGAAAGGTAGGGCTAAGAATCGATGGCCTAAGATCATTTTTTAGTTACCAAACCCATATCAAATAGATAGAGAATATATTCAAGTTCTAGATCTTGTGCTCTAAACCTTGCCACTCACAATCGAAATAGATATGACAATATCACGGCTCAAATTTCACGGCTTTTGTCAAGTCCTAGGCATTAACCTCGCACAAAACTCGGCAATTCAAAAGTTAAACTTGAACATGCATCGAAAACTAGATTCCGCCCTATCATTGGTCAAGGTAGACATCAAACTCCACTAAGTAAATCATGATTCAAACCTCAAGTCTAGTTCGGGTTCATCACGCACACACAAGCACACAACATCCTAAACACAATCTACATTCCAAAACACAATGTAATGAATCTAATTGGTAGAAGAAACGATAGAAAGCGTTATCCATCGGCACACACGATCAAACCGCTCTCCATGCCTTATTTGTACCTACTAAATCAACACAAACACCACCAACAATTGAGCATAAACAAGGCAATAAAGCTCTCATAACCACCAACTTCCACAACCAAATATCTATAATGATAAGACCATATCCACCATTTCCACCATGCATTCCAAACCATTCACATATCCACACACCAAAACCGAATAGAAAGAATTAACCACATGAAAGCTTGCCAGAATATCCATCCATTCATCATAACAAAAATCATCACAATCATCATTCAAATCCAAATGTAAAATAGAGGTAAATCATAGTACAACCAAATCGAATCAAAATATCCAAATTCAACTAAACTACACTAATCTAGAAAGCATAATGAAGATAAGGAGATAGAGAAGAGAGTGAACCAGAGCACCAACTACCGACACTTCCCCCCAAACTTAGTCAAGTAAGACTAAGTTTGTAAAAAGGTAGTCGGTGCGTCATGGCTCATCCCTATCTTGCTGCTGCTGCTGGCGTTCCTGGATGGGTTGCCTCCCATCAAGCGCTAGTTAAAGTCCATAGCTCGACTGCACACCTCAATTAACAAAAGAAACCTAAAAAACCACATTAGGTCTATAATTAACATAATATGGTTTAACCCGATGACCATTCACCTTAAAACAAGGACCATTCTCACGTGCTATTTCCAACGTACCATTATCACAAATTTCCTTCACAATAAATGGACCCGACCATTTGGAACGAAACTTACCCGGCATAAACTTCAACCGTGAATTAAAGAGTAGGACTAAATCACCGGGAGCAAAAGATTTACGGCGAATGTGCATATCGTGAAACTTCTTGGTACGCTCCTTGTAATTCTTTGAATTCTCGTAGGCTTCATTTCGGAATTCATCCATCGCATTCAAATGCAAAGCTCGCTCCCCTTGAGCCTTTCTCCAATCAACATTGACCATCTTCAAAGCCCAGTAAGCTTTATGTTCTAACTCAACGGGCAGATGACACGACTTCCCAAATACCAATTGATAAGGGGACATACTAATCGGAGTTTTAAAAGCTGTGCGATACGCCCACAAGGCATCATCTAAACGCTTAGACCAATCTTTACGGGAAGCTACCGTCTTTTCTAAAATAGCCTTGATTTCTCGGTTAGCAAGCTCCGTCTGACCATTAGCTTGAGGATGATACGGAGTAGTTATCCGATGCTTCACTCCATATCTCGCTAACAAATTCTCTAATAGTTTGTTGCAAAAATGACTCCCCCCATCACTCACTAAGGCTCTCGGAATACCAAAACGTGTAACTAATCTTTGCAAAAATTTCAACACAACCTTAGTGTTGGTCCCGAAATATCAGAGTCGTCGTGTTGGAATCTTAACACGAAATGCAGCGGAATATAACAAAGTCACTTGCACTTAATATCGTTATTAGCAAAATATTTTCTTAGCTCAAGTTGTTACTTAAGTTTGTTTACAGGTATACTCTAGCAACTCTGTTGCTAGGTTTTAAATCAAGCTTTGAACAGATAATCAATAAAACAGTAAACAAAGCAGTAAATGAACACAAGATTTATAGTGGTTCGATCAAATAGATCTACGTCCACTCCTTAGCCGAATCGCTAAGAATTTCACTAGAAAAGTATACAGAGTACAAGGAATCGCCTTTCCAGTTAAGTAGGCAGTGAGCTTTCGGCCTGGCTACTTGACAGCTATCCTCCGTGAATCTGAACTTCTCCGAACACAGCTCCGGGCAAGTCAAGAGCACACCTTCGTAAAACTTGTCCTTTGCTAACGAGGCATTTATAGTTTGCCTCTGAACTTAAAAAGTCTGCGGCTAATGCCCGTGTGAGTCACAATCTTTCAAGAGTGACTGTTGGATTCTTTTCTTGAAGAAATGAATCCCAATGATTGAGATATCCTTGAATGCAATCAGGAATATCTTCAATAGAGTGTCAGTACTTCAATGAACGACACCACAGGTTGTTGAGAGTCTTCAGATAGACTTTAAGATGGCTCTCAACTGACTACTTTTAAGGATCACTTTGTCAAGGGAATCTTTAGCTTGAGCGTTCGTGAGTGAGTAAAGTGATTAGAACACTTGTAGATTTGTAAAAGCAGTAGTCTATCCAGTTCTTGAATCTGCCTTTTATAGTTGGAGATTCAAAACTTTGAATCTCCATACCCATTAGACACAACGGCTTCTTTCTTCAAGAATGGATTAAACTGATAGAACGCCTTTCTGAGTAGAGATGTACTTCCCATACTACTTAGGGAAAGTCTCGTCCCTTGTGCGTCCTTTTTTGTCAGAGTCGCAGTTTGGCTTCAACGTTGCTAAAGGTATATTCCTTGAGATCCTTTGACTTTGATACTTCATAGAATGCTGAAAAGTCCGAATGCTGATTTCTCATCATTCTAGCAAACCTTCAACCAAATGCTAGCGCTCTTGTTCGCCAGCTTCTCTAGCAGTCTGTGAGTTTGACGCTGAAGTCATCTTATCTTTCCTGCTAGGGATTCTTCATAGCACACTAGTCTATTACAACTCGATATTTAACTTATACAGGACTTTTACAAGTTGTGTTAGACTCTCTAGATTTCAGCAAATGATCGACCAACTAGATAAGGTTTGATCCAACAAAACCTTTTACAAATAAGTCCTAAGGGAGATTTTAGGGATAATTCCCAACAATTTCCCCCTTTTTGGTGCGATCAAAGCTTACTATCATTTGCTGACCCGAGTGGAAGAATGTCTGTGTTTTACAATTCTATTCTATTCTATCACAGAGTTTTTCCAACTAGGTTCAAGCAATAGGAATGATTGTAGTAAAATTCCCCCTCAAAAGTTGCTGGGAAATATTTCTCGATTAAAAATTTTACGACACAGCAATATGCTAGATTTTCTAGCATTCATTAAAACGACAATCATTCATATCCATCTATCAAAACATAATCATCATGTCCACATGCAAATTTGTTGAATACACTAGGAGTGTAAATCAACTATAGCACACCAGTAAAGTTCAGAAGTGGACAAAGAGATTTTGTCAAAGTCTGATCCAATTTTATATATGATATAGCACGTTTCAGTACAAATTGGATACAGAGCAATTAAATTAAAAGAAATTGACCTTGTCGTTCATGAGTCGGGCGCTGGCTTTTCTTTTTCATTGTCTGCTGATTTAATCTTCTGAATGTCCGCGAACTTCTCCATAGTGAACTTCATGAAGTTTTCAACAAGAGTTGCTCCTACTTCTCTTTCAGCAGCCTCACGCTCCAGTTCTTTGGCCAGTTTCTCTTGTTCCATTGCCATCTTTTGCAATTGAGATTCATGTTCAATTTTCTGTAGCTCTAGCTTGGCTTCATGTTCCTTTCTTTGTAGCTCAAGTCTAGCTTCTAGTTCCTTTTGTTTGAGTTTTTCTTTAGCTTTTTCTTCTTTCCTCTTCATTTCTTGTTCCCTTATTGTTGCTTCCTTTTTCTCTTTCTTTCTTCTTTCACGGTCAGCTTTTCTTCTTTCTTCCCCCTCTTTGATTGCAGCCAAAAGAGTTGTACCATAGGCCACAACCGTTTCTTCTGCGTGAGTCCTGGTGTCTGCTATGTCTTTTCAAACAACTTCAAGACCTGCCCTGTTCTCAGAAACAGCTAACTTGTTTTCAGCAAGCTCCGTTAGTACATGAGAAACATCGCTCCGTATCTCATCAACTTCGCTTCTTAGATGGCTGGTTGCTACTTCTATTCTTTCATCAACGGCTGTTTGCAGATAAGAGTGGAAGGCCTCAGCTATGTCGGAAGTTAATGTGAAGGGCATTGGTAGAGATGTTATGGGAGAGGCATTGAAGGATGTAGTCATGATGAGGTCTTGACTCGACTGAGTATTTGACGGTTGTTCATGACTGAGATTGGCAGCAAGATACTCTTGGTATCGTATTTCCTTGAGCAGTATCCGTCGAGCTGCATCTAGAACTTGTGCAGTCTCCTGGATAGATCGAGCTTCAGCTTTCTGAGCTTCCTTAATGACGGCCTGAACATCAATGTCTAGAAACTTAACCAACATGTTATCGAATCTCAGAGCGGCACGTTCAGTGGCTAGTGCCTTCGTTCGAGCCATTCTACGCTCCTCTTGTTGTGATTCATACTCCAATCGACATTTCTCATATGCAACTACAGCTTTTGCCTGTCGTTTGGATAATTCGACTCTAGCATCAGAGTATCCATCCGGTACGAAGGTAGACTTGGGTAATCCTGCAGTGTTTGAGAGGAAACGGTGTTCTCAGATGGCTTGAAGTCTGCACATCACTTGTTTATCCGAGAATTGTTTCATCCCTGGAACTTGATCAATCCAATCAAAATACCAACGTTCTTCATATCTCCAGAAGTTTAATCCTTTAGCTGCGATACAGAGCATCCTTTCTTCAAAGCAGAGTTGATGCATGATATAATCAAACTTCTTCCATCGACGGAACTCTTCTGCTAATAGGCGTCCTTCTGGTATGGACTCATCCAATGCACTGTGGAATAGATCTGCTATGGCTCTCTCTGTTTCAGATTCTACGAACTGCTCTATTTCTTCAGCCATAGGTCCTAGATCAGAATTAGGTGCATCTTCGGGATGAACCTTTGCACACCATTGGCTAATTCTTCGGAGTCCATAACGACGTCCTGGCAGCCCATGGAATGGTACTCGAAGAACAGCTTCGGATCCTGAGGTTTCTTTTCTTAAGAATTTTGCATTGTAAATGTCTTCAGTTTCTCCATCGGAATCAGATTCAGAGAGGCAGGATGATCCATGTTCCGATAAGTGAGAGTCATCTTCATCTGGTTGATGTGTTCCAATGCCTTGTTGATCTGCAGCAGATTCATAACCAGGGAATGTTTCCATCGAATGTTCCTCAATGAGTGTCTGCATCGGCACTTCTGTTAACACTTCATCTCGAATCCCACTGGATTCACCCGCAGTTCTTCGGCGATACTTTTTCTTTGGGAAGTGGGTTTCACTGAAGGCTCCAGATGCTAGCCTTTTTGAGAATTCCGTATCTGATAATTCCTCTTCTTCAAATATGATCTGCTGATCAGGTGGTAGATGTGGAATCGATTCTTCTGCCATGTCAGCCTTTCCTTTTCCTTTCTTCACCGCTTCTTCTGCTAGATGAGGTGGATTATCATACGAATCTCCTGTGGTATCCACAATGATGTTATCTTCTGCTGTATTTGTTATCTCTTCGTTTTCTGCTGGAATGTTGCTTTCTCCAGCATCATGGGTTTCGCCCAATGGATGATGTATATGCTCTGTTGAAGCTTCATTAACTGTGCTAGCACTCACTTCTCCGCGAGCATTACCTTCTTTGCTAGCTTCTTCAGCAGCTTTCTTTTGTGCCCTGAACTCTTCAGCAGCTGATTTGACACGGTCGAATTGCCTGTCTCTGTTTTTGAATGTCAAATTAGTGATGAACTTCTGATACGCTCTGTTTTCAATTTCCTTTAGGTTAGTCAAGCGCTTCCTCTTTGCTTTCCTTGTTTCCTTACTTTGTTCCTCTGCAGGTCTGAGAGGCTTAGGAATGTAGTCTGGGTCAGAGGTATTGGCTGAATCGGTCTGGCTAGATGTCTTCTCTGCTGTAAGCTCACTAGCAGCAATTCTAGTAGACTTGTCCTCTGCCTCCGCTTTTTCCCTTACTTCCTTGTCAGTCAGAAGTTCCAATTTTCTTCTTGTCTTCTTCTTTGCTATTACTGCTGGTGGCTTCGTAGCAACTCTCTTCGGTGATGGAATTGGTACTGCCAAAGTGCCAATGGTAGGTGGTTGCTGTGCTGCTTCTTTAGAGGTCATGATTTCGTTGATCTGGTCAACTGGGAGATTTCCTAATTTTTCAATCTCCTCGAGATTTCGGAAGCATTGATCCGTTTCTGCATTCTTCTTCAGCACTTGTAATTCTTCTTCAGAAATAGGAATGGAGTGTTGGAGAGTGACTTCTACCAAACTAGCTTCATTTGGTTCCTCTGGAGAAGTAGGTTTATTCTTGTCTACGTTAGATTTCCCTTTCAACTTCCTAGGATTTCTGACGTTGACTGGTTTGGGCTTGCGACGTGTTACTGGAATGTAATCGGTAGAGAGAAGTTCAACTCCTTGGTCTACTCCTTTGTTAGTAAACAGAATCTCCAACAGTTTGCTAATCTTCAGCCCAAAGTTTACATTTGATGAAAATGTTCCATCTACTTCCATGTGACCATTCTTCTTGACATGTTCTGCCCAATGTTCAAAGATGAACTCGGCCCAATTGCCTTTAACATTGTCGTTTAATGCCATCATCACGGCATATTTCTTAGCAGAGAGCTCCGCATATGATCCAGCATCACATTGGAGCATTTTGATTACAATCTCTGCAAGGAGTTTGTACTCCTCTGTTAAGATATTGATAGAGGTGTTAGGCTTAAATATTCGCTTCTTCTCTCCTGGCTTCTTCCAAAGGTTCCATCTTCTCTCTATTTCGGCTGTATCAGTTATCTTATACTGAGATATTTTGGTTCCATAGTTACGAAGCCCAAAAGTGCGAGCGAGTAAATCAGCACTCACTTCTATGATATTGCCATAGACACAAGTTTTGAAAGATTTTTGATCATCACGCATAACAGCCCTAGCATAAAATTCAGAGACCATATGCGGATGAAATCGATCAGGTTCTGCAGTGAGATACTTTACCAGCAGTTCGGAATCAAGAAGATCCAAAATCCATTTAGGAAATTGTTTGATGGCGAGCGACATGTATAGAATCCTGTCCTTCATAATCTGAGCAACTCGTCGCCGTTCTCCCGAATGCATGGACAGCTTCTTCTGTCTGGCCATGGTTACTAATGTGTAGTAAGGGATGGACTCATCAATGTCCTCCTTCTTCTCAATACCGGTGAACTCTGGTGCATGTCGAACATGCAGGGGCGAGCAAGCGGTTGAGGGGTAGATAAATGATGCAGGTTGGAGATTAACAGTCTCAAGATTCTCAGATGAATCTGTATTTTGATGTGAGGAGTTGGGAGAATCTTGATTTGAGGCCATGGTTGAGTAGGGTTTTCGGAAGATTTTGAGAGGGTTTTTCAGAAATGGGGGATGAGTGAATATCTGAAGACAAAAATTGAAAAGATTCGAAATCTGACGAAGGTGTAGAGGATTTCGAGATAAGTGAAGAAATCAACGACGTGGATTGAGTTTATTTGAATTTCAATCAACGGTTCGGGTTGAGAGTTAGATCGTGAGTAGAGGCATGTCTCTCGGTGCTCGAGTGTGAATGACGTGGCACAGCCTCACTTGTTGCCATAGTCTGAATGCATTAAATGTTTTACCAGAGGGAAACGCAAACGTCCCATGTCTGATTTGAAAACTTCAGCAGCCGTTTGTGGTAGAGGTGAACAAATGCTACCACGTATTGCATGGTGTCATCATTATAATCTCGGCATTGCTTTTTATGCAAGATTATAATTTCTTCCGATTTGACCTCCGCAGAGATGAGTTATCTCACTTCTACTTAGTGACTCTTCAACTTCAGCAGCGAATAGTTATCAATGCCTTCTCTATAAATAGCATAGGATTGCGATGTAGAGGCTACGTCTTCTTGTGACTCTTGCTCTTCTTCTCACAAATTTCCATCCATTCGAAAATATGGAGCAGAATCAATCTCTCTATGTTCCACGACATAGAATTCTCTGTGATGCTGGTCTATATGAGGAATACGAAGCAGATTATCACATAGCAGAGTGGGTGATGTCCAGTCTCCAAGCTTGTGGTTTGGCTAGGTTTATCTCTTTGATGCCTCATACTTTTCAAAGAGAGCATCTACAGTTCTTCTTCCAGCAGAGTCAGCCGATTGGAGACTCTATTGTAGGTGTTTTCAGAAACCATTTGGTGAGGTGGAATGTTGATACTTTTGCTTCAGAGTTTGGCCTTCCAAGGAGCCCAAATTCTGTGTTGGAGTATCGCAGCAATGAGATTACCCCAGAATGGTCTTCCTGGATGAGGTGGAGGCGATCTGCTAATCTGGATTTTTCGCCTACCCCATCAGCATATGGATTACTTCCTCGTTACCAAGTCCTCTTCGAGATTGTTTGTGGGATGATCGTGGGAGTGAATCCAGATGACATGATTTTCTCCCGCAAAGTTTGGAAAGTCATGATGGCGATTGACGACCGGGCAGAGGTAGATTGGGCGTCGTTTGTCTTTCAGAGGGTTCGGCAAAGTGTTCAGCAGTTCCCGCAACTTCACCTTCCCTACGGGATGCCTCTGAGTTGGCTGCTTGAACAGAGATTCAGCGATCTCACTTTGGGGCCCTCGAATCTCCGCGGAATAGACTTTTATCCCTTTGTACCGTTCTCGCCCTTTGATTGAATCTTCTGTTGTAGTTGTCTTTTGCTGATGTATATAAGATAATGTCATTTTGATCTCGACAAACTTATATGAATGCATTCAATATTGAACATCTTCTTGATAGTTGCCCTGTCGATCAATTGTTTGATAACCTTGCTAAAATTATAGCAGAGAGATGGTTGGAAGCAGAATATCCTTCCTTTAGCAGGGATCTTAAGTCTAGCATAAAATCCAAATTTTTGCATAGACCTTAATTCAGTAGCAGAGAGTCTATTTGCTAGCAGAGGCCTTGTCTCTAGCAGAGACTTCAACGCTAGCGTAGATCTCATTTGCTAGCAGATGCTGTTATCTCTAGCAAATCCTTTCCATTTCCAGCAGAGATTACACCCGCTAGTAGCTCTCTTTATCTTTAGCAGAGATTGCACTTGCTAGCAGATGCCCCTATCTCTAGCAGATGCCTTTATCTCTAGCAAAAATTGTATTTGCTAGCAGATGCCTTTATCTTTTAGCAGAGCTTCCATCTCTAGCAGATTAAACGACGATGTCGATTGTGTATTCCAAGAATTAAGTTGACCGATCCGTCGTGGCGTCTGTCTATTCGTAGGATGACAGATTGATAATAATTCTGGTAGGTTGAATCTGATCAATTCTGGCGAGATGAGTTAAGGTCTTCCCTTTATAAATACCCTGTTGTAAGTGTCCTTGTTGACACAATAACCCTTTTCTTGAAACAAAAATTTTCAATAAACAAGATGGATTTCACCAGGTCAATCTCTTGAATTGCGCCGAAATCAGATCCTTCACGAGGGTGGTTTGAACTCGTTATACGACAATACTCCGAGAGTGGTAGAGATGATCATGTCAAGGTTAAATCATAGTGGATTAACCCAATTTGTTACTGCTACTCCAAAACGTTTCCAAGGCGACATTCTTCGAGAGTTCATAGAGAGCTGTTCTGTGGAGGAAGATGGTATTTACGGTTTCTTCCTCGGCAAACTCATCTATTGGTCACCGGACATCTTTTCTCGTCGATTCGGTCTTCCCAGAGGCCCTGGTTCCGTCTTCAGCCATCGTGTGACAGATATTGCCCCTGAGTGGTCGGCGTGGCGTAAATGGAGACGTCTTCCGTCGTCGGAATTTTCCTTGTCGGTCTCTGCATATGATCTGCGCACTCCTTACTGGGTGCTCTATCATGTAGCCAACAATATGTTGATGGGAGAGTGCTGTGACGATACATTCTTCTCAAAGGAAACATGGCAGTTAATGATGGCAATTGACGATAGAGTCGATGTAGATTGGGCAAAGTATATCTACGACAGTGTTCGAGATTGCGTTGAATATTATCCTGCCGTGCCTCTACTCAACGGGATGCAACTTAGTTGGTTGTTAGAAGAGAGTTTCCCTCAATTAGCAGAGGGGCCTTCGAATCTTGTAAATGCGGACTTCTTTCCGTTTAGGCCTTCTTCCTTTTAGGATCTTGAATGTAATGTTAACTTCAAATCTCCCCTGTTCGTTGTAATGACATCTTGGTGATGAATAAAAAGATGTATTGAATCTCTACAATTTTTTGTCGTCTCTGCTGTGCTAGCATACGTGTCTCGGCAGCTTGAGTTGTCTGATATGAATTACTATTTTCCACAAGTGATCATCAAGTGTTATCATTTAAGGCGGTAGATGTCTGTCTGAATCAAAAGATTTGCGCTATCCTTGTTATCCTCTTTAAGCTTTCGTGGAATAGAGCGTCAGAAAATCCATGTAGAACGATTTGCCGTAAGTAGCTTTACCATAACAGGTGGCGCTTCCCCCTTTGTCGAGACTCTTCGACTTCTGCTCTTCTGGATTTGAATTCATTTGATAAGACATTTTGGAATAGTGTTCACTCTGTGAATAGAGCCATGATCTGGCTATAAATAACATCACACTTATCTTCCTAATCTTCATCTTTCACTCAGCCTTCTTGAGCTTCATCTTCTCCTCTTCCTTTAATATAACGTTGTCTTCTCTATTTGCTCCAAAGATGTATAACATTACAAGAGCTCCCAGTGATCTGTCTATCACTCGCAACCAGATTCTTCATGAATCAGGGTTGTACTTTGAATACGGTAGCAATTGTCGTGTTCCTAACTTTGTGATGGGGGCTCTTCATGAGAGTTCCCTGACCCAATTTTTGACAACTATGCCATCAAAATTTCAGAAACAAGCTCTTCAGAGTTTTATTTTCAAGAGTAAAACTGATGATAATGCCATCTGGAGTTGCTTTGATGACGAGGTGGTCTGCTAGACTCCGGCCCTGTTTTCTCAGAAATTCGGCCTTCCTCGAGGTCCAGTTCGTGTTATGGACGTTTTCCACCATCTGACTGCTCCAGAGGTCCGTTACTGGAATGAATGGAGACAGTCTGCTGACTATGAGTTTTCACCATCTCCTTCGTGTTTGCATTTGAAGGAGGAATACAGGGTCATCTTTGACGTTGTGAGCAATGTCACCTTTGGCGTTCCTGCTGAGAATTACGTGATGAATCAAAGGATTTGGAGACCCATGATAGCTATTGATGCGGAGAGGAAGGATGTTGACTGGGCTGAATTCTTCTTCGACGGAGTGAGGAGTTGCATCGATCTTTTCCCTCAGATTCCTCTACCAACTGGCATGCAGCTTAGTTGGTTGCTTGAGCAGTCATTTCCTCATCTGGTCTCTGAAGGAGTTCCTTTGATGGGTTATGACTTCTATCCCTTGAGAGCTCATTTCCCAAATTGTGGTTGAGAAATGCTCTAGATTCTCCTTCCGTGTAGCCGTCATAGAACTCTTAGTTAGCTTTTTAGCAGAAATGTTGTGTTTGATGATGTGGTAGCTCTTTTCTTGTACTTTCAGTGTTTGTAGTCCAAAGTATGATAATGAACATCCATCTTTCAGAAATATTCTTATAGACAGAATGAGAGCTAGGACTCATTCATCCACTTCAACATCAAACTCCATGAAACTCAAGTTCAAGTATAATAATTTTTAAACCCGGTTTTCTGGAAGTGATGACAATTGAGTCTGAATACTGTAGACTCCTGATAATTGATAAAATGAAATAATGTGAGTCCGATCGTAGCGAATCACTATCCCTGAAGGAGTTATTGTGATTCTCGAGCCATGCACACGATTAGACCTGTGACTACCTATCGTCACAACGCTTTTCATTTCGAGGCAACGATTGAGTTTCCAATGTTGTGAATCATCACATTCCTGTTCTCAATGGATCAGTTTGTCATTAATACGGTGGTTGTCATTCGTCTATAAGTAGACGCTTCAGACTCTCTTTGGTTCATCTCAATCAGCCTTTCCAAAAATCTTTTCAGAAAATGTCTTCTCCATCTTCAAGTGTGTCACATCCTGAATCCCCTGCTTCGTCTTACTCTAATCCAAGTTCCCCAGTTTCTCCCATGAACCTTTTGACCATCAACCGAAATCAAATCTTCTGTGAGGCGAACCTTCGTCGGTGCTATGCGAGCGATCCTAGGGTTCCGGATGTGGTGATGCAAAAATTGGTATCGTCGGGGATTGACAAATATGTTACTGTTACTCCTCAACATTTCCATGAAGAGGCGCTTTAGAAATTCTTTAGCCAAGCGCAAGTTGAGGGTGACGCTATCTTCGGTTTTCTGAACAACCGTTTGGTGAAGTGGAATATTGATTCCTTCGCACGAGACTTCAGCTTACCTCAAGGCAACAATTCTATCTTCGACTATCGCTCTGGTGATGTGGCGCCGGAGTACTCCTGTTGGAAGCGTTGGAAGAGAGGATATTGGAGCGAGTTCTCCACCACGGTGTCTCCACTAGGTCTTCGTCCTGAGTACGGTATACTGTACGACATCTGTAATGGAATGGTGAACGGAATGTATGCTGACGAGGAGTTATCATTCACTAAAGGTGTCTGGCAAGCGATGATGGTAGTCGACGATGGATGGCTCCATGCCAATTGGGCGAAGCTTGTGTTTGACCAAGTGAAGGATGTTGTCAACTGCTGGCCCAACACAGGGTTGCCAAATGGGATGCAGCTTAGCTGGTTGCTGGAGCAATCCTGTCCAGATCTTGCTGTTGGCCGCTCAACCCTTCGTCCATCCGACTTCTTTCCAAGAGATCCTCGTACCATGTGATGTCCGTTGCTTATAAGCTGAAAATTCTCTGTTTTTTTTTTAATGTATGCTCTCCTCCCTTCTCTGCTTGCATCCACTCTTTCTCCCCTTTTAATCTTAAAGGATGTAAGTTGATCGATCTTCCACCAATCTAATATATAAGAGGAGTTATCTTTCCATTATCTGCATCTTTTGTACAAAGACTTGAGTATGCATTTCATAGAATTGATGGGATTTTGCTAGAGAAATTCGTAACAATAATCAAGACAGTTAACATCTTCTGCAAAATAACCATAAGTGCTCTGCTGAATAATGAGCATCTTTATACTTCGAATATTAAATCTTCATAAAATCCAGAAAGAATGAAAACCAGATTTCATTCATCCAAGGTCTCGTCTAATTCCATAAGCCCCAATTTAATGCATAACTCCTTAAATCTTGACTCTGGAAGCGGTTTTGTAAAGATATCCGCAATTTGATCTTCAGTGCATATATACTTGACGTCAATGTCCTTCTTCTCCTAATGATCTCTGATGAAATGGTGACGAATATCAATGTGTTTTGTTCTGGAATGATGAACGGGATTCTTTGTAATACACATGGCACTGTTGTTATCACAGTATATTGGCACACATTCAGGAGTAATTCCATAGTCCTGCAACTGTTGTTTTATCCAGATAATCTGTGAACAACAACTAGCAGCCGCCACATACTCTGCTTCTGTGGTCGATGTAGCAACAGAGTGCTGCTTCTTGCTAAACCAGCTTATGAGCTTGTGTCCCAGAAATTGACATGTGCCACTTGTGCTCTTCCGATCAATCTTGCATCCTCCGAAGTCTGAGTCTGAATATCCACTGAGAGAAAGGCTGTCGGCTCTAGGATACCAGATTCCTAGTCCTTCTGTGCATTTCAGATAGCGAACAATCCTCTTAGCAGTATCAAAGTGTGTCTTCTTAGGATTGGCTTGATATCTTGCGCATAATCCAACAGCATAGGAAATATCAGGTCTGCTAGCAGTGAGGTATAGTAGTGACCCTATGATTCCTCGATACAGAGTAAGATTTATATCTTCGCCTTCTTTCTCCAGAGCAGCAATGCAGGTTGTGCTTATTGGAATTCGTAAACTCTTAGTCTTTTCTGGACAATACTTTGCAATAAGATCGCGAGTGTACTTCTTCTGGTGAATGAAGATGCCTTCTCTGGACTGTTGAACTTGCAAACCAAGGAAATAAGACATTTTTCCCATCATTCTCATTTGAAAGTTGCTGGTCATGAGATCGGAGAATTTATCGCATAGATCTTGGTTCTTTGACCCAAAAATTATATCGTCAACATATATTTGGACTAGCAGAATGCTATCTCCATCTTTGATGCGAAAGAGAGTTTGATCTATCCTCCCTTTCTGAAATCCATTGGATAGCAGGAACTTAGATAAGGTTCCATACCAGGCTCTTGGTGCTTGCTTCAGACCATATAGTGCCTTCTTGAGTCTGTAAACTTGATTTCCATGTTCAAATCCTGGAGGTTGTTCGACGTAGACTTCCTCCTTGAGTTCTCCATTTAGAAAAGCACTCTTCACATCCATTTGCATTACATCAAACTCGTGATAAGCAGCATATGCTAAGAATAAGCGAATTGCTTCCAGTCTTGCCACTGGGGCAAATGTCTCATCATAGTCAATGCCCTCGCATTGTCTATATCCCTTGGCTACGAGTCTTGCCTTATTTCTTACAACCGTGCCAGACTCATCCTTCTTGTTTTTGAATACCTATTTAGTTCCTATCACACTTTGATGCTCTGGCCTGTCTACTAGCTCCCACACATTGTTTCGTGTGAATTCTGCAAGCTCCTCTTGCATAGCATTCACCCAATCAGGATCTAGCAGAGCCTCTTCGACTTTCTTGGGTTCTTCACTTGAGATGTAGCAAGCTAACATTGCATTGGCATTTCCTCGCCTTGTTAATAATGGATCATTAACTTTCCCAAGGATTCCTTCTGGTGGATGAGCACGTAACCAAGTAGGTCTAACTTGTGTTAGATTCTCAGCATCTGGTGCTCCTTCTTGATCGTCATCTGCTCTAATTTTCCTTTCGTCATTTGTCTGATGCTCAGCATTTGGAATGTCAGCATTTCCTTCGCCATTGTTTGAAACTTCTGCGATAGGCTCTTTATGATTAAGAACATCTTCGGTAGATATTTCAGCAGCAGACATCTCAGGAATAGGAAACTCCGCGGCTGGTATCTCAGCAGTGGGTACTTCAACATCCAAATGTTCTGCTCCAGTTTGATCTGCTACGACCTCCAACGGTGTAGCATTGGTTGTAACTGCATCAGCATCATCTTCAGCATCACTTGCGGGATCTGGGATTTCCTCGTCGTCTTCATCATTAATCACTTCTATGATAGTTGATTCGGTAATGATGTGAGTGGGTTTGGCCTCAGCATGATCGTTAGCATCACTGGCCTGGTCAGCAGTTTGATCCCCTGCTGCGAGCGTCTCATTTGGATTGCATTCAGTCATAGACTTAGTCGGATCAATACTCATATTCTCGAAAGAATTTAAAAATGTTTGATCATTGACATCATTAGTCTCATGTTTGCTAATCTTTTCTCCTTTATTTTCACTGCGCACTAAAGTAGACTCATCAAAAATAACATTGCATGTTATTTCCACAATGCCAGTAGTCTTATTTAATACCCTATAACCTTTATGAGTGGGATGTCCATAACCAAGGAGTACACCCTCGTCAAATTTAGGTGAAAAGGTATTAAGTTTAGATTTACCGTTATTGTGAATATAACATGTAGAACCGAATGCACGTAGATGAGCTATAGAGGGCTTACGACCATGATACACTTCATAGGGAGTCTTGTTGAATCTGCTCGTGACAGCACTCCTATTCTGTGTGTAGCAGGCCGTCATGACTGCTTCACCCCAGTATTTAGCAGA
>JAPKLW010003824.1:0-28990 GCA_026898455.1 Plectranthus barbatus
TATAATCATGCTAGAGCTAGCATGCATCAAGAAAATATGAGGGCTAACAGCATTATTCCGACGAGAGCTACCTATTTCAACCTTTATAAGTGGCCGGAATCCGACAGCGAGTTCATCGAGTCGGTTGTCCTACGCGGCAGCCATGGGCGGGGCAGCTCGGTGTGCGGAGGTGGCACGGCGGTGGATGGCTTTTCAGGCAGACAATTGTATTTGCGAAGCTACACTTTCTCAACAAAGGATGATTATACGGCCATCAATTGCCTTGGACGGTTTGAGAAGATGAAGAGAAGGTTATGCGGCGGTCGTCGGAGAAAGTCTCTTCTCCAGCGGTGGCT
Source organism: Plectranthus barbatus (assembly GCA_026898455.1). Classification (NCBI taxonomy): domain Eukaryota; kingdom Viridiplantae; phylum Streptophyta; class Magnoliopsida; order Lamiales; family Lamiaceae; genus Plectranthus; species Plectranthus barbatus. The sequence goes on from JAPKLW010003824.1 coordinate 336, forward strand.
GTGCTTCTGTAATATTGATGTTAGTGACTGACAGCAAGTATATGTATCACGTATAATTTTGCTCCGATACAGTGGCGGATCCAGAAAATGTCCGTGAGGGGGCTGAAATTTTTTTTTTTGCCTCCACTATACTTCAATCCTTCCTATCATATTTTTTTTCTTCTTTATTAGGGGGCTAATCTAAAAAATCCCGGATTACGATACTATAAAAACGAAAAAAGTTCAGACTAGATAGGGCTGGAGCCCCCAAGCCCTAGTATAGATCGGCCAATGCTCCGATATATGTTTGCGTGCAGCGTCATCATATATCAATGGAGAAAATTGTAAGATAGCTAATTTGTTTATTCTTGGATTTTATGTAAAAGTTGTTTCGGTTTTTATTAATATTATTATTATTATTATTTTTTTAGAGTGATTAAGCTTCATCTATATTTGATAGATTACGTCTTCCATTTTTACTCTTCTGTATCATTATTAGAATTATTATTTTTTTAAACATTTTTTTATACTTTAAATTTGTTTTATAAACTTAACTGTAGATAGGAGTAAGCAAAACCAAACTAAAAAGGGTAAGGATTCAAATGATTGGGTTGAAAACATATACAATTTCGGTTTAGGTTGAATTCTAGTCGGCCGAACCAACCTGAAATATTATCTACATTTATTTATAATTTTGTATATATTTCAACTAATTTCAATATCAATTATATTTTAAAACTCACATTACAATTTTAAAATTTACAACTTACAATTTTCAAACCCTACCTAATCAATTAATCAATATTCTTTGATAAACTTCTGATTATGTATTAGATTTGTGGGTAGATTTGGATTTTTATTGCATTTATGTACTCCCTCCGTCTCATTTCAATTGTCCCACTTTCCTTTTTCATCCGTCTCACCTCAATTGTCTCATTATTTAAAAAAACAACTTTTTCACACTCAAATATAAAATATTAATTTCACTCAACTTACTTTACACTCACACTCATTGGTTATTGTGTCCAAAGTCACCGGGACAATTCAGCCGGGACGGAGGGAGTATTAAATCTGTGGATAGTGATTTTTTTTATTTCATTAACAAATATAAAATTGAAATTTTAAGTTTAAATCGAAATGCTTTGATTGGGTTTACAGGTTTTAATTTCGACTGGTTGAAAATCTAGACATTTTTAGGTTCACGATTTTGCAAGTTGAGTATGATCTTCTAACCAAACCAATCATTTCTCACACCTAACTATAGGGTTCATTCCATCCAATTCGGTAAATAATATTGTTAACATTTTTCATTAATTTACTAAAATTTAACTAATTTATAATTAGAATTTGTATTATTATTGAATTTTAATTCTGGTTATTAAAAATCAATTAAAGTGTGTAGTATTAAACATATTTTCACTTTCATAAAAACAATAATCATATATCACAGAGAAGATGGTGAACATATTACTCAAAAATGTAAATTTTAAGTTGCAAAACTAATTCGAATTGAACAAAATTTTCATAGATTTTATGTTTTTATAAATAATTTTTGTTACATCACGAATTAATCTCTTCTTTATATGTTAAAATTCATACACGGTAACTTTTATTCTCAACCCCTTCAATCCAAATATTCGCATTCCTGTCGATTTAATTGAAAATCTTAAAAATTAATCTTTAAAGTCAAAATAGAAACGCGTATATTTTTAATCAGTGTCCATAAACTACATGAAAATATATTAAATTTCTTCACAAATGAAAATTTAAGCAATATAATTAAACATTCAATAATATTGCTACAATCGAATTTGCAGATCAAGGATTAAGATTCATTGACAAAAATGTATAAGATTTTTCAAAATCCAGATTTTTTTTTCAATTTCGTTGCTTCTTGACAGCAAGACTTGTCTTCCCAAATCAACAAAACCGGAAAAAGAAAACCCTAAAATCAGCCGCCGAAACCGTACAAGGTCCTGCCCTGCCTCTTGAGAGCATAGACGACGTCCATGGCGGTGACGGTCTTCCTCCGAGCGTGCTCCGTGTAAGTGACGGCATCACGAATCACATTCTCCAAAAAGATCTTGAGTACTCCGCGGGTCTCCTCGTAAATGAGGCCGGAAATCCGCTTCACGCCGCCTCTTCTGGCTAGGCGGCGGATGGCGGGCTTCGTGATCCCCTGGATGTTGTCACGGAGGACCTTCCTGTGACGCTTCGCTCCGCCCTTTCCAAGACCCTTGCCGCCCTTGCCTCTTCCAGACATCGCGCGGTTGCTCTGTTGATTTGGTGGAGGAGAAGATTTGAGAGTCGTGAAATGGTGGTGAGTTGTTCTGATGCTTTGTGGTGGGAGAATTTGGGATTTTTTAATAGCAGAGAGAGAGCTTGGGAGTTGATCCACGGCAATGCTATGAAATGCGTTTAAGTCGTTGATTGTTATCGATCTGACGGTCAGGATGGGTTGGTTTGCTCCTCGAGGATTGTGAGGAGTTTTTTGAATTTTTTCTCTTTTTGCTCGGAACCGCGCTCCCGGGATGAAACGAGCGGGACCATAACTTACTAATGAAAATCGGATTAAAACATTTTTTAAAAAAGGGTGATTCATATTTTTCTCAATATATCTTCCTCAAAAATAATTAAGACATTATTTAAAATGGCTATTTGATTCTTACCCTCATAGCTAGAGCACAATTTAAAAAGAAAATTAAAAATTATGAATTAGAGTTATGAAGGATGACTTTGCTTGGTTAAACAACTTTTTTATTTTGAGAGTCATGGATTAATCATTCATAATTTGTTACCATTTGGCTACATTAAATTTTATACGTAATATAATTATATAATTCATATTGTGGTTAATGATTAATAAAAAAAACAAATTATACCAATAGTCATTAAATTAAAATTAAAATTTTAACTAAAAAATGAAAACAAATCTTTCTTTTCTTCACTTTATTCACATGGTTCTTAAGCAAACCTCCCCCACGATTCATGTTCAATTCAACAATACAACATCAATGGCAAAAACTTGCGTTAGGCAGGCCTAAACGGTTTAGGCGGGTTTTATCCTACCCAAATGGGTTCACCCATCCCAAATAGGGTATATTATATGGGTTTGGGCTTGGGTTAATGGATAAAACCCGCCTAAAACTTGGGTTAATGGATAAAACCCGCCTAAATCGTTTAGGCCTGCCTAACCCAAGACCTTCCCAACATCAATAGCTTGCAATATAGTTATCTGTATCATTTATAACTCAGTGTCTGTGATGGCTCCAGTTATTCGACCACCAGTGATCGAAAAACACTTGCTAGATTTTCATGTTATCAACTTGGTTATTATAAGGGTAGTTGTAGTGGGAGATTTTTTCTCAGGTTCAATTCCAGGTTTGTGGGTTTGTACCACTACACAGGTTTTACAAAAATGAGGTGGTATGAATTCTTCAAACCTGGCTTCTAAAAATAAAAGTTGGGTTTTTCAATTTTTTGGTGTGACCTACACTAAAAAGTGTCAGCCACCATGTTTTTTATTATATTTTATTTCTTATTATATTAATTTATGTATATTTAAGTTTATAAATATGTACGATACTACGAATACTATATATTTATATATATTTAATTGTATGTATATTTTCTTAATTGCTTAAAATATGCATAAAATTAGTGTAGAATAATTTGAAATCAAATAAATGAGTTGTGATAATAAATTGCTAGTTTGTAGAATGAGTTTGCTAGGAATTATATTAATTCAAATACATTAATTTATAAATCATAAACAAATACACAATACATAATTAAAGCACACAAAGAAGAAAATACATTTAAGATAACAAGACAATGATAAAGTAATTAAAGTTAACAACATAAGTCTTCAAATTCATCTGCGCCTCGCTTTAATGCATTCAACAATCTTTGTGTGAGTTTGGAGTTCTTGAACCGATTGTGTGCTTGTATCCTTAGAACAGATATGGTAGTCTTGTTAATATAACTCGATATTCTTTTGTTTGAATTTTTCCTGTTATATTGACGTCAGGCATAATTGCTTAATAATGAGATTTAATTGATACACATGTTCTTGGTTGTACATCTTTCGGTAGATTATCATTATAATAATCCGCAATCTTTTGCCAGAATTCCTTATTCTTCAGTGAATTTCCAACTTTGTTGCAATTGCTAATAGTGCTTCAGGCTTGAGCTAGACACTTCTCCTCATCATGTGTCCATCCCGCCTTTGGACGTCGACCACTTCCTTCATTATTAAGAGTGACATCTACTTCAGGTTGGGTGGAGTGTGGTGGGAATTGAGAGCCACCTGCCTCAAATGATAACTCTTACTCTTTATCACTTGACGATCCCCCTACACTTAAGCGTCTAAAATCATCATAAGTTGGTTGTGGTTGTAGTTGTGGTGGTGTTGGTAATGGATAAAATGGCATTTGAGGATGTGGCATATTGGCATAGTTGGGAAAACATTGAAAATAAAATAGTGGATAGGGTACTTGAAAATTTTGAAGACTCGGAGGATATGGTGGAGGATTAGGTGAGTTTGAGTTTTCTTGATTTTGTGATGAGGCTAAATAATTAGAAAATGACTCACGATTGTTTCCAGCCATTTGAGAAAGAAAAACAAAGACAAAGAAGGTAAAAAGATGACAAGAAAATTGAAGATGGTAATGGAATAAGATGTGAAGAATGAAAATGAGATGTGTGTATTTATATATATACAAATTAGTACAACGGCTATATATATATATATATATATATATATATATATATATATATATATATTTTATTTATTTGTGAAAAGTAGCCGTTGTAAAAATTAGTCGTTGCAAAACTAATTGTTGCAAAATTATCTGTTGTAGGTGTATTTATATATGATTCTCCATATTTTAAATATTCTAATTCTCTCAATTACCAATTCTCCTAGTAGTGAAATATTTCTTACCAAATTTTCACCAAAATATGTCTGATGTTCCAAGTGAGGATGAAATATTTGAGATGGAAAAAAACTTGATACGAGAATTAGCAGCAGATGATCGAGAAATGCTAGCCATACTTGAGGAGGATGAGCTTGAAGCATCTCAAATTTCTTCGAGAAACGTACGTCGAATAAAATATAGGGATTGAGAATGTGAGAAGGGGCATGATCGTCTTGTGTGTGATTACTTCACCAAAAATCCAACATTTGGTGTTGAAATATTTCGCCGTCCATTTTGAATGCGGAGAAATTTATTTCTTCGCATTGTCAATAATTTGGAAAATCACTCTGATTATTTCAAATTGAGGCGTGATGCAACTGGAAGAAATGGATTATCGCCTCTTCAAAAGTGCACAACAGTCATACGTCAATTGGCATATGCTACTCCTGCTGACTCACTTGATGAGTAAATACGAATGGGTGAGAAAACTGCATTGGATTGTCTCCTCAACTTTTGTAGCTCTATTGTCAATGTGTTTGGAGCTCAATACTTGAGAAGGCCAACTGCCGCAGATACTCAACATTTGCTTCAAATGCATGAGCAGAGGCATGGATTCCCTGGGATGTTAGGGAGTCTTGACTGCATGCATTGGGAATGGAGGAATTGCCCTGTTGCTTGGAAAGGTCAATATACTCTAGGGGATTATGGTGTCCCAACAATAATTCTCGAAGCGGTGGCGTCTGTAGACTTGTGGATATGACATGCTTTTTTTTATGTGCAGGTTCGAATAATGATATAAATGTTCTCAACGGATCACCTTTATTCAATGCAGTATATCAGGAAAATGTTCCACAAGTTACATTTACGGTGAATGGCACAACGTATAGAAATGGATATTATTTAAGAGATGAGATCTATCTAGAATGGGCCTCATTTGTCAAAAGTTTTCCATGTCCTATGGATCTCAAACGCAAGAAATTTAAGGAGAGGCAAGAAGCTGCAAAAAAAGATGTGGAACGGGCGTTTGGTAGGGGCAGCAATCTCCGACCCGACACTACAACCCGACACGAAAAAAGCGGGTTGGGTCAACCCATTTAATTTTTGGGTTAGTTTTGGGTCGAACCCGCCCAACCCATTTAATTTTTGTGTCGGGTTCAGGTTGACCCGCAACCCATTTAATACCCACCAATAAAATTTAATAAATAAAAAAAATATTCCAAAACCTAATCCCTAAAATCAAATGTAATCAGATTCAGTCTTTCAGATATCATCCCATTCCAATCCCAGCCTTCTCGTTGGCTCGACGGTTCCCACTTTTCATCCTTCTCACCACGAGGCACCAGCAACCACGACTTCACCTGCCACCACTGCCGGCATCCTTTTTGTCGTCGACATCCTTCTCTCACGCGGCTCCCTCTTCCTTCTCCTCTCGCTCGCACTTTGAAGACAACAGATACACCGGCTGCGCAGCACCTCTCGCCGGCACCGCTGCTGCTCACCCCTCCTCCCTCTCGCTTACGCACACCGACCGCACCACGCCTCTCGCCGGTCCCCTACAGCTCTGCTCGCCTTTCCCTGTCCTCTATCTCGCTCGCAGACAAGTCAACAGAGACACCGGCCGCACCACGACTCTCGCCGGCGCCGCTGCTGCTCGCCCTTCCTCTCCCTCTCGCAGCTTGTCATTTCTGCTCCAAGGTAATTAATTTTGTGCCATTTTTTTTGAATTAAAACTATTTGCAGTCTGTAGAATTTCTGAGGAAAGCATTTTGGGAAAAACTTGCTCTGTTATTTCTTTTCAAAATAAGTTATGAAATCCAATTACAAAGGAATGCATCACTGCTATTTATATTCAGAGCACAAGTAAAATACAACTGTCACGACTGCTCTTCTTCCTGCTTCATAAATTGGCATCTGATAACTATGCCCCTACTCTTCTTCCTGCTTCATATCTGATAGTTGAACTCTTTCCTCCACATTATTTGGTGTTGTCTCTACACGTTGTAGTCCAATGAGAATGTCATTAACACTTTTCTTATTGTTTTTTATAGGATTATGGAATCTAATTCTAAGAATCCTACAAATATTGAAGTTGATGATGTTGATTCAGTTAAGGACACCGAAACACCACAAACAGGGGAATCTGAATGCCAAGGAGATGAGCTGAACGATAAAAGAAAGAAACAAAAATGCACATCAGGAGTTTGGACCCATTTTCGTATGCTCCATACAAAGCCAAATGAGCCGATATACTGTGAGTGCCTTAAATGTAAGAAAAGATATTTGGCTGATAGCAAACATGGAACTGGTAATTTAATCCTTCATTTGAAAACATGTGTGAGAATGACAACGAAAGATATGGGTCAATATATGGTTATATCTGATAAGGACGCATCTTTGGCTACAAGAAGTTCTAAGTTTAGTCAAGATAGATTTAGAGAGTTGTTGGTTCATGCAGTCATAAGACATGATTTACCTTTCTCTTTTGTGGAATATGAAGGCATTAAGAATATTTTTTCTTATCTAGAACCACAAGCTAGCCATATTAGTAGAAACACTGCAAAAGCTGATATTAAAAAGCTTCATGCTAAGGAATATGAAAGGCTCCGCCAAGAATTAGTTGCATGCCCTAGCAAAATTTGTTTAACCTCGGATGCTTGGTCTTCTATTGTGACTGATGGGTATTTGAGTTTAACTGCTCATTACATTGACAATAATTGGGTATTGCAGAAAAAATTCTTAATTTCTCATACTTTCCTCCTCCACATAGTGGTACTACTTTGTGTGAAAAGATTTTTGGCTTGGTTAGGGACTGGGGCATTGAAAAGAAGTTATTTTCTATCACTTTAGATAATGCTTCAGCAAACATTGCTTGTGTTGATTTACTTAAGCAAAAACTTCTAGTGAATCAAGCTTTGGTGTGTGATGGGATCTTTTTTCATGTTCGATGTTGTGCACATATTCTTAATTTAATTATGCAAGATGGTTTGAAGGAGATTGATGTTGCAGTGGATAAAATCAGAGAATGTGTTAAATATGTTAAGGGTTATTTGGGAAAGAAAGAAAAATCCAGCAATTGTGTTTCAGAAACATTTTTAGATTCAAAAAAGCCTTAGTTCAAGATGTTCCCACACGTTGGAATTCTACTTATAGGATGCTTTCAAGTGCTCTTTACTATCGTCGTGCTTTTATTCAGCTTAGTTTGAGTGATTCTAGTTTTGAAAGTTGCCCAAATGCTGAAGAATGGTCTAGAGTTGTACAAATTTGCGGTTTTCTTGAAGTTTTTCATAAAGCAACTACGACATTTTCCGGATCGCATTATCCAACAGCAAACTTGTACTTCCCTCCAGTTTTCTTAATTCAGCTGAAGTTGGTTGAGGAGTCTGAAAATCCTGATCTCTATATGCAACAAATAGCTAAGAAGATGTTTGTTAAACTCAAAAAGTATTGGTCTAAATTTAATCTTCTTCTAGCTATTGCTTTGGTATTTGATCCTCGGTACAAGTGGCAATTCCTTAAATTCAGCTATAGAAAGCTTTATGGTCCTTCTTCGATGGAGTTAGCAAATGTTAGGGAAACTCTTTTTCGCTTATTTGACGAGTATGCAAGAGCTTCTAAGCCTTCACTATCACCTTCTAGCTCTCAAAGTAGCAATGATCTTAGAGCTTATCAGGTTGAGAATGAAGATAATGCATCCTCAAATGTTTTAAAGGTATGATAATATAATTTAAGTGCATATTACTTTAGCTAATTTTTCTAATATTATTATGTATGTTTGTTTATGTGATAGGAATTTGATGAATTTGAAGGTCTTGAGTTTGGTAATGCTGCTCCAAAAAGTCAATTGGAATTGTATTTAGATGAGCCAAGGACTAACATGACGTCTTCATTTAATATCCTTGAATTTTGGAGATCTCAACAATTTCGATATCCTAAACTAAGTAAATTAGCTAGAGATATTCTTTGTATTCCTATTTCTACAATTGCTTTTGAGTCCGCTTTCAGCATTGGTGGTAGAATTCTTGATCAGTATCGGAGGACAATGTCCCCAAGTGTTGTTGAAGCAGTGATATGTTGTAGAGATTGGTTGTTTGGAGCAACAGGTAAATCATTAAATACTTTATTGTGCATAATCATTTATTATTGTCCAAAAATTATATAAATTTCACCATGGTATTTCTTTTCTAATTCAGAAATGGCTGAAATAACATTAGAAGAAATAGTTCAAGATATCATGTCTTTGAACTTCAACAAGGATGCAAGTGAATCCTCTTTGCTAGAAGAGGAATGTTCTAACTAGTTATAATCTATGAATGGTAAGTTTAATTATTTTTTTCATTGAATTTAGTAATTAGAAACATGATTTTCTTTTTCATAATCTTGAAGAGCTGTGTTTTATTATTGTGCAGACATTGTTGAGCTCTCTCTAAGAAGCAACATTACCAATCTTGAAGCTATGAAGACATAACCATTATGACTGTTTACAATTTGTATTTGGTTTGATTGTATTTGGATAAAAAACATTATGCAAACTTTATTTTGTTGGCTTGGTACTTGGTTAAAATTTTATTTTGGTTGTTTGGTACTTGGATCATTTGTTTTTAGATTTCATTGCGACTTTTACACCACCAGATTTTAGATTTTTATTTTCTGCATGGATCTACTTGTTCCATGGCTGAGATTTAATTTCAAAGATCCATGAACAAAATATCCTCATTTGATGGAATTCTGAAATTAATTTATATTGATATTCTTATTTTCATTTATATGGGTTATTTTTTAGAATTGAGAATGAAACTCCATTCTAAATTAATACTTAATGGGATACAATTCATAGTTTCATGCTAGTAATGCTTTACGAAAAAAAATGTAACTTTCACTGAATTAATTATGGTTAATGTTGAGTAGTTGTAATTCATTAAAAAACAAAAATAAAAAATGTGAATCATCATGAAAAAGTTTCACCTGAATCACAATTGATGAAGAAAGACAAATTAATCTAAAAAAGATTGTCATTTGCTCTTAAATATAATCAACAAATACCATTGGAGAATGAACGCATACAATGTTTCTAAATTTTTGGTATATGACTAATTTTTTATAATAATTACAAAAAGGATATATAAAAGACATTTCAAATTCAAATTCACTTTCTTCTTTTTTTTAGGTTTTAATTTTTTTTTAATTTTAAAAAATTAAACAATTCATTTCGGGTCGACAAGAAAATAATCGTGTCGGATTCGGGTTGGGATTTTCGACTCGCAAAAATATACAGGTCGGGTTCGGGTTGACGTGTCACATGTTATTATCAGGTTGCAACCCGACCCGCCAACCCAAACCCGACCCATTTGTCACCCCTAGCGTTTGGAGTGCTTCAAACTCGTTGGGCAATAGTAAGAGGTCCTGCACGAAGTTATTACAAAGAAGACTTGAGGATTATTATATATACATGCATTATTTTGCACAACATGATTATAGAAGACGAAAGAGATGCATCTATCATGTGGTCCGACGAAGACACACCTCCATCTGCCACAATAAACTTGGGTTTTACTCAACAATTTCAAGCTTATCTTCAAAATTATAAGGAACTACGTGATAAAGATGAGCACCACCAGCTTCGGGCAGATTTAATTTCTCTTGTGTGTTTGTTGTTCCAAATTTGTATTGTCTAAATTTATAAATTTTCATAATTTTCGTAAATTAGGAATTATAAAATTTGTTATGTAATTTCATACTATAAATTAATATACTCCCTCTGTCCCGCCAGATTAGTCCATATTTCCATTTTCGTCTGTCCCACTAGATTAGTCCACTTTCCTAAAATGAAAAAAAATCTTCTCACACCAATAAAATATTAATTCCACTACACTCACAAACATTGGTTTTTGTGCCGAAATCAAACTGGACTAATCTAATGGGACGGAGGGAGTAATAAATAAACAATATAGATAGATAAAAATAATATTATATTTGTGTGTGGATTTGTGTGGGACTGTGTTAAAGTTGATGTTGTAAGTTTATTGTTAGAGTGATAGGTTTGAAAAAGTTGGTAGGTTTTAACTTTTGATGTGGCGGAATAAAAGTTGGAGTGGTGAGTTTATTATTACAACCACCCTAAAGTTCTTGAGACTTCATTTAGAAGTTGGTTTGTTTCCTCTCAATTGTCTCTAAAAAGGAATTTATTTACATATGACAATTTAATTATTTATTATTATTTTGAATAAAAATATATTAATTAAACAAATACGTTCAAATATTTTTAGAGAATCTCTAATGCTTGACCCATGATCATATATACAAGTTGTTTTGAACACTATGCATCAAGTGAATGATAATTTTTTTAAATTATTTTGATAATGGTTTGGAGTATAGTGAATTATTAATAAGCATTATCAATACTCAATATTAGGAAGACTTTCACTTGTGTAATTTGATTCCATGAAAAAAACTACAAAAGACTTTGATTGCATATGAATGAAGATTTACGTGAGTGGAAAGAATGGGGAGATAGAATGAGAGGTTAGATAAGTTTGTTTTTTAATTGAGATCCTGATTTAAAGATTATAAGGATAAAATAAAATTTTCAAATAATATTTTAATTCCTTTTTAAAAATGGGTTATGATGAGATAAACGGTGTCTGTGTTTAAAAGTTTAAAATTATCCTTAAAAAAACTCAATTTTTTTGAACGATTAACTATACAATTAATAAAAAATGTATTAGAGCTAAAAATTCGATGTGGTTTTGTAATCACTCTCCACAAATGAAAAGTTAAGCAATATAATTAAAGAAGAATTATCAATTCAGTACCCAAAAAATAACTAAATTATTAATTTAAAACTCGAAAAATAATTTGTCAATCTGGGAACAGAAAAAAATATCAAATAATTCTCAATTCATGACCTAAATTATATAATCTTTCGGATTCTGTATTGAATTTTTTTTTAATCTTTCAAGTCTTGAATTGACAATTAATCTTTTGAATTTCGAATTAATAATTAACCTAACTTTCTGGCCCGAAAAGTTAAAACTCCATAATTAAATTTCTTCAGAAAGTATTACAGAACGTTTTCTTGTTTTTGTAATCAGACTCTTCAATTGAAAAGTAAAGCAATATAATTAAACTTTTAATATTGCTACAATCGAATTTGCAGATCAAGGATTAAGATTCATTGACAAAAATGTATGAGATTTTTCAAAATCAAGAAATGTTTTTTTTTTTCAATTTCGTTGCTTCTTGACAGCAAGACTTGTCTTCCCAAATCAACAAAACCGGAAAAAGAAAACCCTAAAATCAGCCGCCGAAACCGTACAAGGTCCTGCCCTGCCTCTTGAGAGCATAGACGACGTCCATGGCGGTGACGGTCTTCCTCCGAGCGTGCTCCGTGTAAGTGACGGCATCACGAATCACATTCTCCAAAAAGATCTTGAGCACTCCGCGGGTCTCCTCGTAAATGAGGCCGGAAATCCGCTTCACGCCGCCTCTCCTGGCTAGGCGGCGGATGGCGGGCTTCGTGATCCCCTGGATGTTGTCACGGAGGACCTTCCTGTGACGCTTCGCTCCGCCCTTTCCAAGCCCCTTGCCGCCCTTGCCTCTTCCCGACATCGCAGAGCTGGTCTGTTGATTTTGTGGAGGGGAAGATTTGAGAGTCGTGAAATGGCGGTGAGTTGTTCTGATGCTTGGTGGTGGGAGAATTTGGGATTTATTAATAGCAGAGAGAGCTTGGGAGTTGATCCACGGTAATGCTATGAACTGCGTTTGAATCGTTGATTATTCTTGATCTGACGGCCAGGATGGGCTGATTTTGGTGATGAGGATCGTGAGGAGTTTTTGAAATTTTGTCTTTTCTCTCAGAACCGCGCTCCCCGGTTGAAACGAGCGGGACCATTACATAGTAATGAAAATCGGATTATAATATCTCTTTTATCAAAAAATACTGTTTTTCTTCATATAATCTCCTCTTTAAAAAAATAATATAAATATTATTTGAAATTATTATTTTATTTATATAATTATTAAATTAAAAATTTTAACAAAAAATAAAAACAAATTAAGTTTTTTCTTTTTGCAATTTATTCACATCGTTCTCAAACAAACCTTCTCCACAATTTATGTTCGATTCACAAAATCGAGCATCAATGGCTTGAGAAATAGTTCTCGGTATCATTTATGGCTCAATCAATATCTGTGACGGTTTTAGGATAATTGACAGTCAATGAACGAAAGCACCGGCACTATATTTTCATGTAGAGGCGGATCTATTACAAAATGGGGTACAACTTTACCTCAAAAATATTTTTTTTCCTTTTATTAAATATATATTTTTACAATATGTAACTTCAATTTTTTTTTATATAATTATATTACAATTTTAAAATTTTAAATTCGCCCCTAATTATGTTAACTTGGTTATTATGAGGATCTTGGGATTTCATTCTAATGTTGGTTAATTGTTTCCTCTCAATTGTTTGTAGAAATAAATTTACGATTAACTATTAATTTCTGTGGGAATGCTAGAAGAGGCGGAGCTTGAAGGGAGATTTGGTAATGGCATGCTAAAGGTGATTAAAGGTAGCATGCTAGTTATGAAAGCAATTTTAAAAAATGGAGTTTATGTTCTTCAAGGGAATCATATTTCTCGAAGTGTATCAACAACAGCACCCAACAATCTAGATGCTAAAATGTGGCACTGAGGCTTGGGCATATCAGTGAAGGTTGAATTCAACAATTGAATAGGCAGGAGTTGTTAGGGAATCTTGATACAACACAACTAGATTTCTATGAAAGTTGTACACTAGGCAAGAGTATCAGAGTGAAGTTTGGTGTTGGTAAACACATCTCTGATGGCGTTCTTCAATATATTCACTCGGATCGATGGGGGCCATCAAGAGTGAAGTCTAAGGGAGGTGCTCTTTACTTTATGACTTTGATAGATGATTACTCAAGAATGGTCTGGGTATATTTTCTAAAATCAAAAGATCAAGCTTTGCAGACTATCATTGATTGAAAGAAATTGGTGGAAAATCAGACAAAACTGAAAGTGAAGAAATTAAGAACTGATAATTGGATGGAGTTTTGCTCATCACAGTTCAACGAGTTCTGTAAATCTGAAGGAATAACAAGGCATCTTACTGTACCCGGTACACCTCAGCAAAATGGTTTAGCTGAAAGAATGAACCGAACAATACTCGAGAGGGTCAGATGCATGCTAAATTACTCAGGTATCCCTACTATTTTCTGGGCTGATGTTGTGAAGACAACATGCCATCTTATTAATTTGTGTCCTTCTGTAGCACTCAAATTCAAAACTCCTATGGAGATGTGGAGTGGCAGACCAGGAAACTATAATGGTTTAAGAGTGTTTGGATGCACTGCGTTTGCTCACGTAAGGCAGGATAAGCTCAAGTCTAGAGCCTTAAAATGTTGTTTTATTGGGTATCCAGATGGTGTGAAGGGATACAAGCTCTGGTGTGTAGAATATGGTTTCAAGAAGATTATTATTATTAGTCGACATGTGACCTTCAATGAATCATATTTCTATTTTAAAAAGGAAGTAATCTCTTCTAATAGTCAACACTAGCAAGGTACTTCAATTCAGGTGGAGCTACATGAACCATCATCAAGCAAAGTGGTGCCATCTGCTGTTTATGTGGAAAATGCAATATCAAGAGATGATCATTTGGACTGGAAGGCAACTATGGATGAAGAAATGAAGTCACTCTATAAAAACAATACATGGAAAATAATTGACAAACCAACAAACCAAAAACTGGTTGGTTGGAAATGGATTTATAAATATAAAGAGGGGATACCAAGAGTTGAAAACCATAGATACAAGAATATGCTTGTTGCAAAGGGATTTACGCAGAGAGAAGGAGTGGACTTTACCGAAATCTTTTATCCCGTAGTTAAACAAACTACAATCAGGGTGGTTCTTTCAATGGTTGCTAAGTTTGACTGGGAGCTTGAACAGATGGATGTAAAGACAGCTTTCCTCCATGGAGATTTGGAGGAAAAGATCTACACGTCACAACCTACTGGTTACAACAATGGTAATACAAACCAGGTATGCCTCTTAATCAAATCTTTATATGGACTGAAATAGTCACCAAGGCAATGAAATATAAGATTTGATGAATTCATGTTGAGTATTGATTTTAAGAGAAGTGATTATGATAGTTGTGCTTATTTTAAAGGTCATGATGAGTTATCAAGGATCATTGTGTTATTATATGTTGATGATATACTCATGGCTAGTAAATATATGGAATCAATTGATGAGTTAAAGAGAAGATTGCATAGTGTCTTTGAGATGAAGGACATGGGCCAAGCAAGCAGAATTATGGGAAATGATACTGTGAGAGAAAGATCTCAGTGAAAGTTGAAATTAACTCAATAGGCTTATGTTGAAAAGATGATTAAAAGATTTAAGCTTGGAAATGTTAATGCAGTAAATACTCCATAAGATGCTCATTTTAAGTTGACAAAAGAACAAGCACCTCAGACTCATGCTGAAGAGGAGTTTATAAGAAATATACCTTATGCTAATGTGCTAGGCAGTGTGATGTGTACTATGGTGAGTACAAGGTTAGACATTTCATATGCTGGAGGAGTTTCGTCCAGGTTCATGGCAAATCCAGGAAAGGAGCATTGGTGTGCTCTTAAATGCCTGGTTAGATATCTAAAAGGTACTTCTGGTAGGTGTTTGGAATTTGGTGTTTTTTCCAAGAAAGAATGCAGTGTTGATGGGTTATGTCGATGTTGATCATGCTGGATGTCTAGACACAAGAAGGTCAATTTTTGGATATGTTTTTACTGTGTTTGGAGGGGTTGTGAGTTGGTGATCTTTTTTTCAAAGTGATGTGGCTTTATCGACAACTGAGGCAGAATATGTATCAACTACAGTAGTTGCGAAGGAAGACTTGTGGTTGAAAGGATTGACTGTTGAATTGGGATTATATTCAAGTCATGTGATAATATGGTACGACAACCAGAGTGCAATAAAACTGATAAATAACCCAGTTTATCACTCTCGGACCAAACATCTAGATGTAAAATTACATTTTACCAGAAAGAAGTGTAAAACATACCTCAACGATTTAAATATTAAACCGTATTGCAGCGAAAATAAGATCGAGACATACCTCCAGCCATTGCTTTGATTTCTACGAACGAACTTGAAGAACTTTAATTATCAGCGGATCTTCTGTAGTTTTCCCTTCTCTGTATCAATGGTGTATCAGACTGAATGAAAGGAAACGGCAGTGGACCGTAAGCTGAAAATTGAGCTATTTATAAGTGTGATTTAATAACTTCTCCCATCAAAGAAGTTACTTATCAGTTTCAAAATTAGTGGTCCCTAAAAAATAGAGATATGTATAACCACTTAATTATTTAAAATATTTGATTGTGGTCAAATATAAATAATTAGGAGATTAATTAATATATTATAAATTAATCTAACATTCTCCCCCTTGGTTAACATATCACTATAATACCAAACAATGAGAAACAAAAACACATGAATCATGGCGATAGGTCCTCTAAAAATGAGTATTATCTTCCATGTATTACAATATGCTTAATTTCTCAAAACCACTTAATAATTTAAATGAATAAACCCATATTTATTCAAGGTCCAAACCAACAAGATATTTCTCAAATAACATAATTGCGCAAAACCAAAATGAGAAAATATCAATTGAATAAGAGTTTCAAAAATAATGTAACAAAGGTACATCTAATTGAAATTACATTATTGGACCCAGACCCATATATACTACATGATCCATAAACTTATTTAGTGGCATGCCTTTAGTTAATGGATCGGCAATCATCAATTCAGTGCTAATGTGTTAAATGACCACTTTCTTTTCTTTAACACGTTCTCTTATGGCTAAGTACTTGATGTCGATGTGCTTACTTCGACTCCCACTTTTATTATTCTTAGCCAAAAACACCACAGTCGAATTGTCACAGTACAATCTCAATGACTTAGAAATTGAATCCACAATTCTAAGCCTTGATATGAAACTCTTCAACCATACACCTTGACAGGTAGCTTCAAAACACGAGACAAATTCCGCCTCCATAGTGGAAGTAGCAGTCAAAGTCTGCTTCACACTTCTCCAAGAGACAACACCACCGATAAACATGAAAATATAACCAGAGGGTGATTTTCGTGAATCAATGCAGCCAACGAAGTCTAAATCAGAGTAGCCAACTACTTCCAAATTATCGGATCTCTTATACATGAGCATGTAATCCTTAGTTCCTTGAAGGTATCTTAATACCTTCTTTGCAGCTCTCCAGTGGTCAAGACCTGGATTACTTTGATATCTTCCCAATATTTCAAGAACAAATGCAATATCGGGTCTAGTACAGACTCGAGCATACATGATGCTCCCGACAACTGAAGCATACAAAATGTTTTTCATTTGTTCCCGCTCAAAATTATTTTTAGTACACTGATCTAAACTGAATGTACCACCCTTCACAATCAGTGCTACACTTGGTAAACAATTCTGCATACAAAATCTCTCAAGAACTTTATTGATATAGGTCTCTTGAGACAAACCCAAAATGCCTCGAGATCTATCTCTATGGATCTTAATGCCAATTACATAAGATGCCTCACCCATATCCTTCATATCAAAATTCTTCGAAAAAATTGTTTCACCTCATATAGCAACCCCATATCATTAGTAGCAAGCAGTATATCATCCACATACAAAACCAAAAAACAAATATGACTCCCACTAACCTTCTGGTATATACATTCATCCATGATATTATCCTCAAAACCAAAAGAAGAGATCACCTCATGAAATTTAATATACCACTGATGGAAGGCTTGTTTCAGTCTATATAAAGACTTATTAAGCTTGCAAACTAATTGATCACCTTTACTAGAGGTAAATCCTTCTGGTTGTTTCATATAAACAATCTCCTCTAGATCATCATTCAGGAAGGCCGTTTTCACATCCATTTGATGTAAATGAAATCAAAATGTGCTACCAATGCCATGATTATGCGAAGTGAATCTTTATTAGATACAAGAGAAAAAGTCTTTGTATGATCAATTCCTTCTCGTTGAGTGAACCCCTTGGCAACAAGTCTTCCTTTATATCTCTCGATGTTGCCTTTTGAGTCTCTCTTTGTCTTAAAGACCCATTTACAACCAATGGTTTTGACACCATCAGACAACTCGACAAGATCCCATACTTTATTTGATGTCATGGAATCCATCTCCCCTTGCATAACATTATACCATAAGTCAAATTCCTTATAACTCATGGCCTGTGAAAACGTCTCAGGATCATTCTCAACTCCAACATTGTAGTCACATTCTTGAAGATAAACAACATAGTCACTTGGAATTGCTGACCTTTTAGCCCTAGTAGATCACCTTACCACTTGATCACCATTATCATGGTTTTGTTGTTCATTTGGCTGATCAATAGGTTCATGATTTTGATCAACATTCTCCTCCCGAACAACAAAATCATGTGCTTCTTCATGATCTACTGGATTAAGTTCAGCATCTTGTGGAATATCCGTAGGTTATTGCTCTACCTGAATTTCATTTCTAGGTGCATTTTTGGCAACAACAACCACTCAATTACTTAAACCGTGATAAGAAGAGTCTGAATGGTCTTTATTCAGACCAATATCTGAACATTGATCGCTCTCACGGATCGAGTCATTTTCAAGAAATTTTGCATTTCTTGATTCCACAAATCTAGTACTATGAGATGGACAATAAAATTTGTATCCTTTAGACTTTTCAGCATATCCAACAAAATACTCACTTATGGTCCTTAGTCCAACTTCTTTTCCTGAGGATTGTAAACTCTTACTTCAGATGGACATCCCCAAATACGTATATGACGTAAACTTGGTTTCCAACCCTTATACAGTTCAAATGGAGTCTTTGAAACTGTTTTTGTTAGAACCATGTTCAGTATATACACAGCCGTATTAAGAGCCTCAGTACACAAAAACTTAGGAAGTTTGGATCTAACTAGCATACATCTCACCATATCCAATAATGTCCTATTTCTTCGTTCAGCTATGTCATTCTGGTCTGGAGAACCAGACATAGTATATTGGGCAACAATCTCATTTTCCTGAAAAAAATAGCAAACGGACCTGGTAATGTGCACTTTCAGTGAATCTACAGTAGTACTCTCCACCTCTATCTGATCTCACAATCTTAATTTACTTTCCGCATTGTTTCTCTACCTCAACTTTAAAAACTTTAAAAGCATCAAGTGCTTCATACTTGTTGTTGAGTATGTAGAGATACATATAGCGTGAGTAATCATCAATAAAGGTGATAAAGTATTTATCACTGTGTGTTTCCATATTAAAACTACATATATCTGTATGAATTATTTCTAATATTTCAGAACTCCATCATTTATCAATCTCTTAATTCTTTCAATAGAGATATGGCCTAATCTCCGATGCCATAATTTTGAGGAATTTTCATTCATAACACATCATTTTGTACCAACACTTGTTTGAACATGCATAGCAGTGTAATTGTTATCATTTTGTAAATCCAAACGAAAAAAACCGTTAGACAAGGTACCATAACCAATAACATCAGATCCATGTGATAAACTTAAACAAGAGTCTGAAAAGTTAAAGGAAGATCCAAAAGATACTAGTCTAGAAACTGAAATTAAATTCCTAACAAAATTAGGAATATAAAAAGTCTTTTCCAAAACCAAAATGAAACCACTGCTTAAAACCAGCTTGCAAGTCCCCACTGCTTCCACATGTGAAGGCATCTTATTTCCTGAATAGATGCTTTGCTCACTTCCCACTAGTTTCCGCAGGTTTTGCAATCCCTGCAAAGAGTTGGTAACATGAATTGAAGAACCAAAATCAATCCACCATATGTTATGATTAACATCAATCATATTAGATTAATAACATACAAAGGAAAATTGATGCCACTTCATGAACTTTAGACGGTTTTTCTTTTGATGCCCTTTCTTATGGCAAAAGAAACACATAATGTCTTTCTGAATGTTCTTATGGGGAGGAATTTTATCCTTTTCCATATCTTTGGCCTGAAAATGTCTTTTCTTTCCTGATGAAGTAGCCAAATTCACTTTCTCACCCTCCTCTATAGCCAAACGACCCTCCTCCTGAACACACATGGTCATTAATTCATTAATTGACCATTTATCCTTATGTGTGTTGCAAGAGATCTTAAAAGGAGCATATTGAGGAGGCAGCGTATTCAGTATAAACTGAACCAGGAAAGAATCCGACATCTCAACTTCCAACACTTTAAGCTGAGCAGCTATATCCCGCATGCGCATGATATGCTCACGCACACCCCCTAATTCCATTGTGCTTTAAGGAAGAAAACTGCATGATTAGGGTGCTAGCCAAGGCCTTATCAGATGACACAAATTGCTCATCAATTGCCTTCAACAACTTCTGGACATTATCATACTGCTCGATGGAACCCCTAATCCCAACAGATATCCGTGTCTTTATGAACATTACGCAGAGCCGATTAGATCGCTCTCATTTTTCATAAAGATCAACTTCATCAGGGGCGTTGTTTTCAGTAATAGTAGCGGGTTCATCTTTCCTGATAGCATAATCAATGTCCAGCCAACCCAAATGAAGAAGAATTCTCTCCTTCCAAATCTTATAATTGTCCCCGTTGAGCTCAGGAACATCAAATTTCATTTCAGAGAAATTAACAGGTACAACAAAAAAACATACTCATATCAATAAATTTGAAGCATATAATACCACATAACATGTTACACCAAATGTAAAACATGTCAATCATAAATCCAGAGACATAAAACTTGCTTGCGGGCTAAAATTTTAATTCAATAGGATTTATAATAAACTTTATGACAAAACTATTAAATCAAATTTATTTTCTAATCCCTGTGGGTAAATTAGAAAAAATGATTTAATATTATGTCCTAATTAATCAAGTAAAAATGCAATAAAAGTTCATGTGGGATAATATTTATCACATTTAATATGATTAATCACAATTTAATGTTATTACCTGATGTGATAAAACCAAATATATAATTTTAATTGATAAGAATGTTGTGGCTATTCCCTTCTCAATCAAAATCATATTTATCACTTAACATTAACACAATCAATTAAACACTAACAAAAGCCAATAGATCCATAAAATTAGGATATATATATAGGGTAGTGATCAGGTGAGAATATGAGTTACTATGAGAAATAAGAATAAATCTCGCGCGTCCATCTCATCAAATCTACGAACAGGATTCATTCTCAGCATATTGAAAAACGCGGCATTTTTGCCCCAATATCGTGCAGTTTTAGTCTTTAAAGGCTAAAACTGTAAAAATACTCAAACACAAACAACAACCTGCATTTTAAGCCCGATTTACTTCATTTTTAGCCCGATTTACTTCATTTTTACATAAATACGAATTTAAAAAAAATTAAACATCTTCTTCTTCAAAGCAACAACACGAGCGTAGTCTCTATAAAACACAATACCAACATCAACAGTTCTTAAAACTATATCCTTAAAATGCTTCATCTTATTAACACACTTTGGAATAAATGAACATGTAAGATACAAAAATGCACAAAGTTAACACTAAAGATGCACAATATAATAGAAAATATGAACGTCGATCTGAATAAAACAAATTTTTTAAAACTATATTCATGCATAATTAACAACGTCGGGATCGAACACGAATGCGAAATTCAAAAACAAAGAAAAAAAATCTGATCGATAAAAGAAATATAAATCAATTCGAACAAAGAAGGAATAAATGAACATGTAAGATACAAAAATGCACAAAGTTAACACTAAAGATGCACAATATAATAGAAAAAATGAACGTCGATCTGAATAAAATAAATTTTTTAAAACTATATTCATGCATGATTAACAACGTCGAGACCGAATACGAATGCGAAATCCAGAAACAAAGAAAAAAATCTGATCGACAAAAGAAAAATAAATCAATTCGAACAAAGAAGGAAGAAGAAATCAAATCGCGCGAAGAAAGGAATAAAAAATCTAATGAGATACTATTTCAGATTAAAAAAAAGCTAAAATTACAAAAATAACCTTAATTTTGCAAAACTGCAGGATAATCGAGAAAAACTGCACACGGAGTAAAATAGATCATGAGCGTTGAAATCACAAAATCAAAGGCTAAGATTTATTCTTATTTCTCATACTAAAAACTATTCTCATATGATCACTACTCTCTCTATACATATATATATATATATATATATATATATATATATATATATATATTTTGCAGTCCATGATCAAAATTAAAAGTGTTTAAAGTCAAACTTAATAACATTATCTTACACTATTAATTCATCTCAAAAGGCCAAAACAAATTCAATCTCAAATCCTTAAAACAAATGCTCTAAAGAAATACTCCCTCCGTCCCACCTCAATTGTCTCACTTTCCTTTTTCGTCCGTCCCACCTCAATTGTCCCATTACTTAAAAAGGAAACTTTTTCACACTCAACAATAAAATATTAATTTCACTCAATTTACTTTACACTCACACTCCTTGGTTATTGTGCCCAAAGTCACCGGGACAATTCAACTGGGACGGAGGGAGTAATACGTAAATGCATTCAACGCTAATATATACTCAATTGATGACAGTCTTAAAAATACGTAGGGAATAATCGAATAAAATATCCCATAGATTGCAGTCAACATAAATTAACCCACAAGTAGCGATATGCATATATAAAAAGATTTATGAGCAAATCTTGAAAGATGTTATATCAAAAAAGATTTGAAAGATGCATACTTTGAGAGGAAGTAATTCACCAGATGCACTCTACGGCAATTATGATTTAGAAATCAAAAATTTCAAATTATTGCAATGACCGATGACAATAAACTGGAGATCGGGAATTAGAATATGGGAAAAAATTGATCGCACATGGATACACAATAACATTGGGTGGAGCTTCCTGGGAAGTAGTTTCGAATTATGATCAAGGTGGAGAATGATCAAGGTATGCATATATATGCTGTGGTGCAGAGATATATGCACAAAGCTTCACTCAGCAAATAATTCGTTATAATTGTTCAGCTATCAACGGATTGGTTTTGTCGGTTACGGCGGTTGCGTAGTATATGAAAATTAAGTTGTTTATTTCCAAGTATTTTGTATATAAGGTAATTGCTTCTCAGTTGTGAGATTTTTCTTTTTCAGAGAGTGAACTGTAACCAATGAAAAGCAGAGTAATAAAATTGTCTTCTCCTTCTCGGGGAGCCTTGGACGCAGGGTTTATTTTGTACCCAAACCAAGTAAATCAAAGTGTTCCGTTTTCTAATCGTTGATACAAATTGTTTTTTTGATTAACCACAAAATACAACACATGTGATTTCAACCAACTCAATCACATAAGTTAACCAAACTGTGGTTAACGAATTAACTCAATTAAAGCACGTTTATATTTTAAAGGACTAAACATGCGTTCAACTTTGCATAAATCTAATTAATTGAATCTTAATGTCCGAAACCATTATCCAATTAATAACAAAACTAAATAATTAAATAATTTAAGTAAATAAATAATTTCTTTTTTTTTAAATATATAATAATAATATAACAATGATAATAATAATAATAATAAACAATATATATATATATATATATATTTGTAGAGTTGTAATCATATGTGAACCACCTCCCAGATGAGAGATAAGACTTAATCTCGACCATGAATTTTTTTATTTGCATGGTTGTGATTAATTCACATAATTTATTTTTAAATTTTTATTTTCCATATATAAATCAATCAAAGGGTATTATAGTAAGAAAATTATGACAGTTTAATAATACTACAACTAATTCCTAATTTATCTCATACATGATTTTATTCCATATCACTTTTAAATTTTTTTTTTTGAATATATTTAATGGAAGTCGATAGTTCTAGTTTTTCGTATATCAATTTCACTCTTCCTCTTCGTCTTTAAAGTTCTAAATCAGGTTCATCCCAACATCGGAATCTCGAGCAAGGCCATGGTCATGAACAGCTTCATCAACGATATCTTTGAGAAATTGGCGCAGGAAGCAGCACGCCTCACTCGCTACAACAAGAAGCCAACCATCACTTCTCGGGGAGATTCAGACCGCGGTCAGATTGGTGTTGCCTGGTGAATTGGCGAAGCACGCCATGTCTGAGGGGACCAAGGAGGTGACGAAGTTTACGAGTTCTTGAATTGCTATTTTCTTTGACGTTGTTTCGGAATTAGGGTTAATTCACCCTCTCTCTATTTCCTTGGTGTAAAAAAATTGTGATTTGTGTTTTGAATCGAAATCATTACAGTTTTTAAAGTGAATGATGGTGCTCCAAGCTTGGAGCAAATGAATGGATTTATTATGGCCGATGCGCTTTTGGAGCAAATTAGAATGTGTTTTTTTTCATGTGATTTTAGTATATAATTTTATTAAAAAATATGCAGTTATTCCGCCTGTAAACATGCATAAAATGAACATATTTACTGCAATAGAATGTGTTTTTTTTTCTAGCATGAACAGCGGCAACACTGTGGTTTTGGGGCCGCGACGCAGTGATTTTTTTGCAAGCTTTTTTTATTCACGTGGATTTAGTGTATAATTTCATTAAAAAATATGCAGTTATTCCGCCTGTAAACATGCATAAATAGAGCATATTTATTGCAATATTTTATGAGTACTGCTTGTATTTGTGGCGTGATAATTACTGCAAATAATTATATCATTTATTGCAACTAAATTGTATAAAAAATGCAATTTTTTATTGATAAACAAGTTGAATTTTATTTATGGTCTTTTAAAATAGCTTAATATTTGAAATCCCAAAGAACATAAAAATTAATTTGAAATTCGAAAATGTAGTGATCCAATCCCATAAATTTAGGAAGTAAAAAATATGGTTATTTGCAAATTTACCACCTAAATTCAAGTTAAAAAAAATGTGGGTAAGATATGGTTATTTAATGCATAACTGCTTCTAAATTCAAGCTAAAAAAGACACAACCAATCCCATTAAATTAGGAAGCAAATATAATTTAATTTTGAAATTTAGTATTTTAAAACTCAAATCCCACAAAATTATGAGTGAAATTCGTGCATATATATTCTGATTTTTTTAAAAAAAAAACCCACATAGTGCAACTTATTTCTCTTAAATATGCAACTTTTTTCTCTTAATAATGCAGCAAATTCGAGTAAATTTTAAATTTTAAATGCAGCAACTGCCTTCCTTGATTTTCGAAATAAAAATCATGGGAAGATTTAATTTATGGCTTAAAGACTGAAATACCCTTATATGCAACTTTTTGTGTCTATATATGCAGCGAATTTTTAAATTTTTTTTAAATCTGATCCGTCTATTTAATTAATCAATGATCCAGATTTGGTCTTATTTCTTATCTGGGAGGTGGTTGATACTATAACGCTCCTGTATATATATATATATATATATATATATATATATATATATATATATGCTTACGTAAAGAAAAGGAAAAATTACTTATTTAACCTTTTTTTTAATATATACGTGTCTATATATATATATATAGGGATAGAATCATATGATAATAAATAAGTATATTAAAAATAAGAATGAATTTTATCCATTAGATCTAATTAAATCAATGGTTGATATCTAATCAAGTAACATTTAATACGCAATCAAGCAATAAATGATCAAGCAACAAATGGAATACAATCAAGCAACATTTTAATCAAGCAACAACTAAAATACAATCAAGCAACATTGTAAAGGTAATCAAGCAGCTTTATCATTTTATCACGAAAGAGAGTTTTATCACCGGATCCAATCCCTATATATATATATATATATATATTAACGAAGAGAGAGAGCGACGGCACAACCGCGCTTCTCGTATCCGGCAGGCCGACTCTGGCCATCCTTGACCCCCAAATAACACAAGAACATGACCTCATACTCCCTAGACTCCATAAACATGCTCGATTGACCAGAAAATGTAGTAACTCGCCAGAAAACAGAGATGAGAAAATAATTCACCGAAAAATTTTGCAGGCGGCGGTGGTGGCGATTTCGATGTCAGAGGGGGTGGTTCTTCGTACCAAAATGTTCTCTACGACACAAGGAACACATATATACACTCAAAATTAAGTTTGATCTCCATTTGATAATAGTTTCAAGGTGACGTAATATTTTATCGACTTATCGACAGGCTAACTTCGGACAACAATAACTCCTTCGTTTCTTGATGGAATTTTGCGCTCTTGAGCTCTATGAAAACCTCAAAGCAAGGGCTACGCGTGGATATAGATTACACATCAAGTGGTGTACGGTGGTGATCGAAAAATGGGCAGAAAACAGGGGTGGCAAAGGTGGTGTTGCGGCGTGGTATGTGCGAGAGAAAGGAAAAAGAGAATGGCTGGAAAATTTGAAATTGATTTCCTCTTCTTTTTTTTTTATTTATTTATTACTTTGATCAAAAGTTTCCACCATCTCAAGCAATTGCTCAGCCTTAATCAATTCTACCGCCTATCTTCATCGCGAAGAATAGTCGGTAACGTCCGCCGGTTCAATTCACGTATATTTCAACTCCGATAATTAATATCGTGGTTTCAAATTTGACTCACATTGACATAATTAATTATGGAAATCCACGGTATTTCTTAATCAAGCGAGTCTAACTCGTTGGTAAATTTTTATAATCATCGAGTCAGTTAATAATTGACTCCGAACTCAATTTAGCTCAATAATTTACCGGTCTCTCCACAGTTCTCCGAATCTAATTCAATCGCTTGTTATTCTTCGTTACTTCATTCTCTAGCACACACTAGCTCGACAAGTTAATCGGAGCTTCCGGATGCGAGATACCAATTTAAAAGTTATTATTCTGCTTTAGAAAATAATTAGTCATATTTAGCATAATTCACGTAAGATATGACTGCATGACCACTTACATTTTCTCAAAACGAATTCATCCGTATAATACATGTAAGAAACAAACTTGCATGTCACCTCGAATTTAAATTTCTGGCTCAAAATGCAATTAAAATAATAATTGCTAATTTAAACTTATTTATATAATAAATTAAGCATAATCTCGCTTAATTAAACTCGGGATATTACACTTGTGGTGCTCCATTTTGCATAAAGTACATCGAAAAATTGAGGAAAATATGAAGGAATCCGCCACAAGTGTCTCTGCTTCAACCGACCCATGGTTGAAGAACAAAGAATTGGAAAAATAAGTCCACGTCGATCGAAGTCCGGCTCGAGCTGGAGGATGTGTGTTGACTGATGCAACTTCATGTCGGTCAACACGAAGGTTCAAAGCGCGAGTGGGATTCAAAAATAAATTATCAAATAACTTTTCCCTGAAGTTCAAAATCATAAGACTAAACATACTACTATATAAACTCATGTATTATGTTTAATTTTATTAGCAATTTAGTATTCAATTTAATATTCAGTCTTTTATTATTTTTCAAACTTTTGGGAATTCGAAGAACTAGATTAAGACTGTAATTTGTGTACTTTATTTTCCTGTAAGTTTTATTAATGCAAGCTTTTATTGATATTTCAATGTTTGTTTTTAGCATGACTGGCTATAAACCTTAACATGTCATAGGATTTTCTCTATCCTGAATATATGTTTTGATTTAATATTTCAAACCCAAATTGGTTAGTTTAAACTATCTGGTTTTGTTTTGAAAATTACTAGTATTGCACCCACGCGATGCGTGGAGATTTCAATTATTTATATTATAATAGTTAATATAATATATAATTTTGATTAATTTATAAATTTTATTTTATAAGCTTAAGTGTTAATTTTTAATTTGAACAATATATTATTTAAATGGAGAGCGGGTATTTAGACGCGAATAAAAAATACGAGTAATTAATCATAAACAGAGTAATTAACCACTTACACTCTTAGATCGAGACTTATATATTATTTTCTTGATTTGATAGATTTCACTTCATAATTTATCATTTTTAATGTTAAACAATTTTCATTATTTTTTATTGTGTGGAAAACTGTCAATATGTTATTATTGAAAAATTTTAAGTTTTCAACCAATTACTTTTTTTTTTCTCCGTCTTTGTAATTCGTGTATCATAAAAATTATTTGTTATTAAATCATTAGATTTAACTACATGCATTGTTGCATGCTTTATACATATTAAATTTGGACCTTATAGTAATGTTGATATCCAAACAGTTCTCTCAATGATATTGGTCTTTATATGGTATTGTTTAGTCATCGATAATACATACATCATACTAATTCGTATCAATGTTTTGTGTTTGTGAGTTCAAATCTTCTAGTCAAAATAACTTCACCATTTGTGTTTCTTAGCATGAATCTATGTTTCATCTTAACTATTATAACATAAATATTATGTTTCTTGCTTTTATACTTTCGACATAATTTATTTTTTATTATTTGATGCACCTTATTATCTGATCACTGATATTTCTACCAGATTAATTATAATACAGTGGCCAAATAAATTTATAAACCCTAAGGTTATCGATCCAGGGGAATTGTATGGGGAAACTATCCTATATACTAGCTATGATCCTAAAATTCATTGTTTGAGAGAACAGAAAATTAGGGTTTTTAAAAAAGTAAAGAGAACAATGCAGAAATTTAAAGAAGTTTTGGAAAACAAATTAAAGAACACAGATTCTAGGGAAGAACTCTTATTATGGATAA
>JAPKLW010003825.1:0-33500 GCA_026898455.1 Plectranthus barbatus
CTACTCATTCCACTTGTGCCTTGCCTCTCACAACAAATCAATAATGAGGTAAGGTTTACTCATTAGGCTCAAATCTCACAGGTAAAACATTGTTGAGTTCTAAGCATTAATATAACATGACGTCAAATGCCAAATTTGTTCAACCAAAAGCATGCATCAATTTCAAGTTATTCCGCCCTATCATGAGCTCAAACGATTCAAATCATGCTCATGCCTCGTCATGAATTCAATCTCAAGCCTAAGTTATCACAATCAAGCACACCTCACTTGGAAGTACTCAAATTCAGAATAAATCATTCAATTCATGCTAAGTGTGAGAGTTAAATGTAAGAGTGTGTGTACCCCACTTTCGAC
This sequence comes from Plectranthus barbatus, assembly GCA_026898455.1. Classification (NCBI taxonomy): domain Eukaryota; kingdom Viridiplantae; phylum Streptophyta; class Magnoliopsida; order Lamiales; family Lamiaceae; genus Plectranthus; species Plectranthus barbatus. Next base: position 355 of record JAPKLW010003825.1, read on the forward strand.
AGTTTACCAGGTAGAAAACAAAAAAATTCGGCATAGTTCCGCTTGTTAAAGCTCTATCCACCTGTATCATCATCATAGCAAACAACAAATACAAACAATTTCCAAATATCACCAACTTCTATCAGTCAAAGATTAATCATTTTACAACCAAATCGAAATACTTCAAGATAACTACATCAAATGAATCCTAAGTTAACTAACTAAAAACTCAGTACAATAAGAAAGCAAGTAAATCAGTTCCAACATAGCAAGTAAAAAGATAGGGATAAAGGGAGAACCGGCTTCCGTCCAACCCCCCCCCAAAACTTAGTCCGAAGATGACTAAGTTTGAAAAGGTGGAAAGACGGTGATCACTGCTGGGTAGAGCCTGGAGCATCATCATTCCTCCTGCACCTCCGATAGTAAGCAAGGAACTGAGCAATCAAGTCATTCAGCTCAGTCTCGACGCCGGATAATCTAGTGTTCACTCCATCAAACCTTTGCTCCATCCAAGGTCTCTGGGCACCCATATCAGCTCTCAGTCCTGTCACCTCAGTAGCCAAGCCGGCCATCCTCATGTCTAGGCCGGCCATAGAAGAGGACATGCTCTGCATCATCTCCATCATCTCAGTCTGCCAAGGGTGACGGGCTCCAGCTGTAGACGTCCCGGCACCCTGCTCGCGCTGTGGCTCCTCCTCATCATCGGACTCCTCCTCGTTGTCCTCCTGGACAGGGATAGTGTGCTCATAACTCCCATATGTCCCATCCCGGCCTTTTCTGAACCATATGGCTCTGTGCGCGGGTGAGTCCAGCAGAAGGTTCGCCTCGGAATCGGGAGCAATAATGGTGGTGGCAGCAGTATTGGGCAACATCAACCAGGCGTGGCCCACCACCATATACAAAAAGGTATTTTCCCGGAGGACGGATATGTGATTTGCCAATGTAAGCACCGGGAGGTCCACCACAGACGGTGGCACCTCCGTTCCTCTCCTCGGGATCTGGAAGTGGTCGAGGATGGGAGTGATCAGGCCCCCACAATAGATGTTGGTGCGGGTGGGAGGTCGGCTCCAGTTGTCCATGGCCACAGCAGCCATGGAGAAGGGGGCTCCAGCAAGTAGGAAATGAAGCATAAATAGCTCCGACATAATGACATTGTTGCTCTCATGGCGGCCAGAGACGGAGGTAGCCACGCTCTTGTGGATGTAACGCAGGATCGGGCTCCTAATGAGAGAGCCCTTAACCAGCTTTATCCGTAGAGTGCCCAAAACAGTCTCTCCGGAAATCAGTTGCCAGAAATCCTTGGGATGGAAGCCCTCCTCGGGGATATATCTCGCCTCCTCATCACAACCATAAATAGCATCCAACTCCTTGCGCTCCAAAGTGTAGCTTTTGCCTTCCATTTTGAAAGTGAGGTGGCTCGGCCAGTTTTCGGGGCTCCTTCGCATAGAAGCGGAAGCCAAAAATTCTCTCGTTTGCTCCTCAAATGCCGGCCACCTTTTGTCAAGCAAAGCATCCCAACCAATATTCCTCAACAAGGTCTCAACATCCTCCAGAATTCCCAAGGCGGTAAGAGTAACAGGGCAGGGATATTTAGAACCGTTAACCACACACTTGCTTAAGGTCTTCAGAGTTTTGTACTCATCATCGGTGAAATTAGATGGGCGTCTGGGTGCCATGTTCTCTGCAAAAGTCAGACCAGAAATCAATCTCCAACACATTCCATGTATATCCAAACTTCAAAGCACCAAAAAAAAAAATCCCCCACTATAAATCATATCCATGCAAAATCATCATAGCAAGATCAATAACCCACCATTAATATGAGTACAATCACAGTTTAACGATGTAGAGTCAACCCCACATATTGAAGTAGCATCAACAACCCCCATGTTTCACCAAAAATCTCAATCAATCGAGTGTACAATCAAGAACTATGCCCATTAATCGCAATAAATGTAGAATTCAAACACAAAACATGCATTGGGGCATTATATCAAACACCTAACGTGCATAAATCATAAAACCCTAGGCTAGAACTCCAAACACCAATAATCCCCCAAATTAACCGTTTAAACTTCAACAATTTAACAAAACAGGAAATAAACATGAAATAAACATGAAATAGGGGTAGAAATTACCTTATTGTCGCCGGAAAATCGAAGGAAAACAAGGGTGAGAGAAAGGGTACCGTTCGGTAGAGAGAAAGAGGGGAAAATTTTGATCCCGCGCGGCTCCTATATATACAATCACGTCCCGTCCCGAGTGGTACAACCCTATCCTTCTCGGGACGGTCTGAACCGGCCCGATTCACGGCGTTAACCAACCCGGTCCTGAATGGGATGAAAGGATCCCGTTCGGGATAGCCTACGACATTTCCAACCTTTCTCACATGATTCCATCCCGAGCGGGATGCAAAGCTCCCGCTCGGGATACGTCAAAAGTTACGAGTCCCGAATGGGACATGAGGGTTACGCTCGGGATTGGCCTCAGCCGGGCAGCGTATTTTGGCTTTTTTTGCATCCGAACGGGACAAGGTGGTCCCGCTCAGGATTTTTCGTGGCTCTTCACGTTAATTTCCCCCAAACTGAAGTGTTTTCGTCCCTACGTCACTCCAATCAACTTCCAACAACATTAGTAACACAGAATTCCCCCCCCCCCCAAACTTGATACGATGCAAAACAATATCAAAACAAATGCATGCTACTCCATTAATGAAACAAGATAAGTAAATTGAGTTTGGGTTGCCTCCCAAGAAGCGTTGCGTTTAACGTCGGGAGCTCGACGAACTTACCTACTTACCTTTATGCAAGGGTGATTTCATTCACAGCTCGAGGTTGCTCGGAAGTGTGAAATCGCTTAACCTGGTGCCCATTCACCTTGAAGTAGTGGCCATCTTCAGTCTCCAATTCCAAAGTCCCATTCTCGAACACTTCTCGCACCTTGTATGGCCCTGTCCAATGAGAACAGAATTGACCCAGAAACAATTTCAAACGAGAATTAAAGAGAAGAACCATATCACCTTTGTAGAACTTCTTCACTCGAATCTGTCGGTCGTGAAATCGTTTGGCTCTCACCTTGCACAACTTTGTGCTCTCATATGCCTCGTATCTCCACTCATCGAGCTCATTCAACTTCTGCACCCGGTCCCCTTGAGCTTTCAGAAAATCCAAGTTTAATGTCTTGATGGCCCAAAACGCCTTATGCTCAACTTCAATCGGAAGATGGCAGGACTTGCCATAAACCAATTGGTATGGGGACATGCTGATGGGTGTCTTGAAAGCTGTCCGGTAGGCCCATAAAGCCTCATCAAGTCGCTTACTCCAGTCTTTCCGACTCAATACCGTCTTCTCCAGCACCTGCTTGATCTCTCGATTGGCCAGCTCAGCCTGCCCATTGGCTTGTGGATGATAGGTTGTTGTTACTCTTTGTCGCACCCCATATCTTGCCATAAGTTTATCCATGAGTTTGTTGCAGAAGTGACTGCCTCCATCACTCACCAAAGCTCTGGGAATGCCAAACCGAGCAACTAAAGCCTGCAAAAACTTAAGCACCACTTGAGAGTCATTAGTAACAGTGGGTATGGCCTCTACCCATCGAGACACATAGTCCACAGCAAGAACAATATAATTAAACCCAAACGATGGTGGAAAAGGGCCCATAAAGTCAATGCCTCAAACATCAAATATATCCACCTCAATAAAGATCTTTTGGGGCATCTCATCCCTTCGGGTTATATTCCCCATCTTCTGACATCCATCACAGGCTCGAACCATAGCAATACAATCTTTAAAAATAGAAGGCCAATAAAAACCGCAAGATAGTACCTTCAATGCGGTTCGGTTCGCACCAAAATGACCCCCACTTACCGAATGGTGGCATTCTTCTATGATCTTCCCCATTCGCTCTGATGAACACACCTACGGATTATAGCGTCAGCACACCTGCGGAACAGGTACGGTTCTTCCCAGTAGTAGTACTTGGCCTCCTTCAGAAATTTCTTCCGCTGATAGGGCTCCAAATCAGGAGGTAATACACCTGCAACAAAAAAATTACAGAAATCTGCATACCATGGAATACTAGCAACAGCTATAGTTATAATCCTCTCATCAGGAAAATTGTCCTTAATCAACCTATCCTGATTGTCACCCTCAACTGGATTCTCTAACCTAGAAAGATGATATGCAATTACATTCTCACAACCTTTCTTATCCCTAATTTCCATGTCAAATTCTTGTAAAAGCAAAATCCATCTAAGCAACCTAGGTTTTGAATCAATTTTAGCAAACAAGTATCTAATTGCTGCATGATCAGTGTAAACTACAGACTTTGCTCCTATTAAATAAGCACGAAACTTATCATAAGCATAAACAACAGCAAGTAACTCTTTCTCAGTCACAGTGTAATTCAATTGAGCAGGATTTAGTGTTTTGCTAGCATAGGCAATAACTCTAAAAATTTTATCCCTAATCTGTCCCAGAGCTACCCCCACAGCAGAGTCACTAGCATCACACATTAAAACAAAATCCTCCTCCCAATCTGGAGTCACTAACACAGGAGCTGTTACTAATGCATTTTTCAACCTCTCAAAAGCCCTCACACAGTCATCACTAAATTCAAATGGGACATCTTTCTCTAGCAAACTACACAAGGGTTTAGTTATCTTGGAAAAATCTTGGATAAATCTCCTATAGAACCCAGCATGTCCCAAGAAACTCCTAACCCCTTTAACTGTCTTAGGCAAGGGGAGTTGTTCAATTGCTACTACTTTAGCATTATCAACCTCTATCTCCCTACTAGATACCTTATGTCCTAAGACGATTCCCTCTCTAACCATGAAATGACATTTTTCCCAATTCAATACAAGGTTAGTCTCCTCACATCTCTGCAACACAGTTTTTAAATTCTCTAAGCAATCATCGAAAGACAAACCAAACACAGAAAAATCGTCCATAAAGACTTCCATAATATTTTCAATAAGACCATGAAAGATGGACATCATACACCTTTGAAAAGTCGCCGGTGCATTGTACAGCCCAAAGGGCATCCTCCGATAAGCAAAAATCCCGTAGGGACAAGTGAAGGATGTCTTGTAATGGTCTTCAGGTGCCACCACAATCTGATTGTATCCAGAGTATCCATCCAAGAAGCAATAATGAGACTTTCCTGCAAGACGCTCAAGCATTTGATCAATAAAGGGTAACGGAAAATGATCTTTAAGAGTAGCATTATTTAAAGCCTTGTAATCAATGCAGAAACGCCATCCGGTAGTTAGTCTCTCAATCACTTCTTCTCCTCCAGGCTTGATAACCTTCTCGAATCCCCCTTTCTTTGGAACCATGTGAATCTGGCTAACCCACTCACTATCACTCGGAGCATAGATGATATTATTGTCCAGCAGCTTCATCACCTCCTTTTTCACCACCTCTTGTATCTTCGGATTCAGTCTCCTTTGAGGTTGTCTTTTTGGCTTGCTCCCTTCTTCCAGAATAATTTTATGCATCACAATAGACGGGCTGATCCCCCTTATGTCGGAAATCTGCCACCCTATAGCTGATCTGTGCATCCTCAGGACCCTCTTCAGTTTTTCAATCTCCAAGTCAGATAATGCAGAGTTAATAATGACTGGATAAGTGTCCTTCTCCCCAAGGAAGATGTATCGGAGGCTATCTGGCAATTCCTTCAACTCCACCACTGGGGCTTCGTTCTTACTCAGTTCCTTCTTCAATCTCGCCTCTAGCTCCTCCTCCTTAGTCCTCAATTCCAGAAACTTCACATCCTGCTTTGGTTTGACCTCTGGTGCATCTTCCAATGCTTTCACCATCTTTAGCAACTCATCACAAATCTCATAAAGCTCATCAAAATTAAGGTTAGAGTGCAGAGAGTCATGAATAACCTCCTCCAAAGCATCTTTCTTCTCATGACCAAAAGACAAAGGGAAAGATATTACCTCAATATTGTTGCACTCATCATACCTGTCCTCGTGCTTTTTCATTGCATCTGAGATGGAGAATGTAATCTTCTGGTCGTTGAAACGGAGAGTCAGCTCTCCTTCTCTCACATCAATCAAGGCTCCTCCAGTGCGCAGGAATGGTCTCCCTAGAATTAACGGCACATTCTTGTCTTCCTCCATATCCAGAACTACAAAGTCCGGTGGGAATATAAAGTCCTTGACTCGGACCAGAACATCTTCTACAATTCCTTTCGGCTGTGATAGAGAGCGATCTGCCATTTGGAGAGTAATGGTAGTGGGTTTGATCTCCCCAATTTGCAGTCTATTGAAGATAGATAGCGGCATCATATTAATGCTCGCACCCGAATCACACAGTGCATGGCCAAACTCCAACCCACCAATAACACAGGAGATGGTGAAACTCCCCGGATCTTGCCTCTTGATAGGCATCTTTTTCTGGATCACTGCACTGCACTCTTCAAACAAGTTCACTGTCTCGAACTCTCCAAATCTCCTCTTTGTGTCACCAATTCCTTCAGGAACTTGGCATAACCAGGAATATCTTGCAAAACCTCCAGCAGTGGCAAGTTAATCTGCACCTTTTTCAAATGGTCAAGAAACCTGGCAAATTGCTTGCTCAACTTATTCTTCGCAAGTCTTTGAGGAAAGGGTATGTTGCTTCCCTTGGAAATTTCCTCAGATGCGCTCCCCTTTTGTGTTTTGACTAGCTGGGGAGTCACTTCTGTTTCAATCTCCACTTCTTCCGAAATTTTATCCTGGTGCCCTTGTTTGTCTTTACCCGCTGTGGGGTTACTAGGCTCTTCATATGACCTACCACTTCTTGTGGTTATAGCACTGCAATTCTTCTTCGGGTTGGCTTCAGTATCGCTGGAAAACTGCCCCTGCTTATGACTCCCTCTCACATGCTTAGCAATCGTAGATATCTGATTCTGCATTTCTGTCATCATACTGTCGTATTTATCAAATCTCTTCTCAAGTTCCTCTTCTCTCGAACTTTGTCCTCTTCTGTCCTGCTGCCCATACTGCCTCCTCAGATTATCACCCCCATTCCCTTGATTCGATCCTTCTCCTCGCTGCTCAAATCCAGGAGGTGGATTCATAGCATTATTCGAATTCCCATAAGATAGATTCGGGTAGAATCGGTTATTGGGATGATATGGAGGGTTATCATTCTGATAGTATGGCCTTCGGTAGTTCCCATAGTTTCCTCTGCCAATGTAGTTCACATCATCAACTGACTGGGCTTCCAATTGTCCCATCTCGCTGTATTGATTCGGAATCTGAGTTCCTCCCCTTGAGGAACTCCCCATGTGCTGCTGCTACTGTTGGGTTCTGTCCAAAAGAAGAAGATCCATCTTTGTTTCCAAAGAAGCCATCTCGCTGCACTGATTTGGAATCTGAGTTCCTCCCTTTGAGGAACTCCCCATTTGTTGTTGTTGCTGTTGGGTTATGTCCAGTAGAAGAAGATCCATCTTTGTTTCCAAAGAAGCCATTTTTTCCTTCATCTCTTCCTGATCTCTTGTAGCAACGACACTCTTCACAACTCTATAATCCCTTCTTTCTTTCGGCCACTTGTAACTGTTTTCGGCGAGCTTTTCAATCGCCCTCATGGCTTCATCTTCCTCTAGATCAAGGAAGTCTCCTCCACCAATATTATCCAGTCGGAGTTGTGTGTCATTATCTACTCCAGCATAAAAGAGGCAAATGATTTCTGCATCAGACATCCCATGTTTTGGACATTTCCTCAGCATTTCTCGAAACCTGTCCCATGCCTCATACAGCGGCTCATCATATTGCTGGCTGAATGCCTGAATTTCTGCCTTCCTTTTCAATGTCAGCCCCGGTGGGAAATACTTCAGCAAAAAATTCTCCTTCAGATCTGCCCATGTTCTTATCTCATTCTTTTTCAATCCTATCAACCAAGACTTAGCTTTGTCCTTCAAGGAGAAGGAAAATAGGTATATCCGGATTTGCTCTTGGGGGACTTGATTGATCTTTATCATGTCTGCCACCTCCAGGAACTACGTGATATAATTGTTCGGATCTTCATTAGGTTTCCCTCCGAATTGATTCTTCTGTACCATCTGAGCAAGCTGGGGTGTGATCTCAAAATGAGTAGCGTCAGTCCGCAAATTGAATCCATCAGTAGATTCTCCCCTCGAAGGTCGGAACAGATTTTGAAGAGGATTTCTCCTTTCTTCTCTACGCTCCCGTTCCCCCGTGTTATTGTTAACTTGGGCTCGGACTTATTCCAGCTGCCTTTGCAGATTCTCGATCAGCTGTCTATCATTCCTTTGATCTTCCTCAGCCATGTCTTCTTTCACTACTACCTGTGCTGCCAGTTCTTGTATTTTCTTTGCCTTAGCCCTTGTAATCATGCACCACCTGCACCAACAAGAACTAGAATTAAGTAACTATATAATAAATCTAGACAACCAAGCTCGTAAATCCCCTAATATCAAACAACGACCTACACTTTGAGTCCCCGGCAACAGCACCAAAACTTGATGCAGTATTTTTATCAAGTAAAAATTATCGAACACAAAGACTCAATTCGCCCGTTGTTTAAGTAAAAGGGATTGATTATGGAACTTAATATCTAGACGCGATAAAATGATTTTGAATGATCAATTTTAAACTACCTAAAATTCTAAAGATTAATGTAACAATTAAATGAAATACCAAACAACTTTATTAAGATTACCAGCTGGAGAACAGTTGAGGAACATAGGATGGATTGGGGTAGATAATCAATATGCTTGGATTTGCTGACTTTACGAAACAATTTCAATAAGATGATTTGGGTCAATTCACATAACTCTAGTTATTACCCTTAGTACCGGTGCGACAACCGTAGATTAATCTCAATTTCAACCTAAGTCTAGGTATGTTAATCTCGATTAACTCCCAAAAGCTCAAGAATTTAATAACCTAGATGCCAATTCACCTATCTTCTAAATGAAACAACACCTAATTATTATTGCAATCCCCTCTAATTATCAAACCTATCAAGTTAGTTCATTTAGGCATACTTTCCAACACATGGTGATCAAGCATGAAAGGAATACAAGTTTAAATCCACAATAATAATCAAACCCTTGAAAACATCAATTACTCAAATCCAAACAATATTCAATCAATCCCAATCACATCCAAATCCTCAACGATGAGTTTAGCTACTCATGAATAGAATGAAAAACATCAAAATCCAAATTTGAATCATAGAAGAGGAAGAGAAAACAAGAAAGCTTAGTGTTTCAAGACGAGTCTTCAATTCTAGCTTCCAAGACTTCTTCCACCTTCGATTCCCAGCCTTGAGACGTGAAATTCGCTCCTTGTTCGTGCATTTTTCTCTCTAGGGTTTTCAAAAGTCAAACCCTTACTTTGTGACACCCCTTGGCCTTTTATAGTTGAGAAATCCGCAGCCCCAGTAGTTCGATCCCGAACGGGATCCTCCTTTGAAAATTTCCATCCCGAGCGGGATGGAATAAACTTCTCGCCCAAGAATCCCGATAGGTCCCGAACGGGATGGGCTTCGGCCTTCCCATATGTTCTCCTCTATTCACGCCAAATTTCTGAGTTTTGAATGCACTGGAGCCTCCCGAGTATGGGTCCCGAGCGGGATCAGCCTGTCCCGAATGGGATGGGCTTCGAATTTCCGCCTTTTGCCCCTTTTTCAGTCCCAAACGGGATGTGTGTGTCCCGTACGGGATTTACTTCGCCCTTGGCCTCAATTCAGCTCCAAAACTCGAGTTTCTAACATTTTTCGTGTCCTGCACACTCATAACAACTCTAGAACACCATGTGAAGGAAAATTAATGAAAAGAATAGATATGTGTGTGATTTGTGCACCTAATCCTCATCAAATCATTCAATTCGTATTCCAAAAATAGTACAAATTATGCACATATCATGTCGACCGACAGGGGGTGGGTTAATTGACACACCTGTAGTAATCTTGTCGATCAAAATCCCTTCATCACTCTCCATTTCATCCTCCTCCTGTCCTCTGTGTCGATCGACAGGGCCCCTGTCGATCAAAACGGAGAACGGCTCAGCTGCCTGCTCTTCCTCTTCTCCCCCAAACTTGTTTTAGGGCATGCTCGGACCTTTGTAGCTCGTTCTAAACCTCAATTTGATTGCCTTGTAGTCCTTTTGGTTCTTGGGGTTGAGTTCGGTGGTGCTTGGCATCTTTCCCTGTAGGGTTTGAGTCTACGATGGACAACACGAGTTGCTATTAATTAATTTCTAGCCAAGGATCGTTCTTAGGATACCAGGAATAAATTTCAATTAAATAAACCATGCGATCCTATGCATGCTCCTACAAAATTAATTGTAGATGATGGATTTAGGGAATACCTTATTTCACCATTTGATCTACAGATCTAGATCGGAGCCAATAACGATGAAATAGATCTGGATCTGAATTTGAACGCCGGCGATGAACAGTTGTTCCTATAGATCTGATCTTCTGATCTGTTCCCTTGCTCCTTGGAAATCTGGTGAAGATTATCTACCAAGTTGGATCCGAGATCTGGAGAAATCGATCAATTTCTCCCTCTGGATAGCCGCGCAGTTTCTCTCTCAATTTCACTGAAAAGTCTAACTTGATCTGATAGAGAGAAGGCCTTTTATATAGTGTTAGGGTTTTGAGAAACCCTAACCCTAATGGGCTGTGAGCAGTTCATGGGCCAGACCAGGGACCAGATGCAAATAATAAAGTGGGCCCTCTTTATTAATTAATCATTCCTTGTTCAACCCAGAACATAATTAATTAATAAAACATTGATTTAACCTTCACCACGGTAACAATGCTGACTCGCCCCTTTATTACCACGTTATTAGGAACGGGTTGCACCAAACTAACATGATCCACATATTTAGGGTTTTAGACATTCATTAATTAATTTGGTTTATGACAATCAGCCATAATTAATTAATCTCCTATTTCCTGAATAATACCACTCACTCCTTTTCACTTATGCCTGAATTACATAATTCAACCTGCAGGGTTTAGCATAATGAACCTTGTGAGCTCCTCAGGGAATGTCACCATCCTGAAACGGATATGCTTACCTAAACATCCAGCCTAAGCAGGCCACACACAAATTGCCAACACCCAAAATACGGGTATAAGAGTACATGTAAGATTCGCCACCATGGTAAATCAAAGTGTGGTCAATCTGTGTGTGCCCCTTATCCTTCAGTTTGGTTTAAGATCATAGGAAGTATGTTAGGGATCTGGCTCATTCGTATGTCAATGAGAATGGCACATCCCACTGTTGATCCCATCAATACATAACTATGTACCGACACATCAAGTAGCTAGGATAAGCCCACTTATGAACCGATGTGCAGCAGCTTAAATCGATAGCCTATCCAGGGACTGTCTCAGCTGTGATACTATTTATATCTCGCTAGGTCAAACGACTCATATGATCCTCTGTGATCTCCTACACACCATATGATCATCCCTATAGGCGAGATAATAGGATATTATGGTTCGTTGTATGTTTGTTTCATCAGTCAGCGAGCATTGTTGTGGCAACACATATATGAAGACCAGTATACAAAACACTTAATCATATATGCTTTCAGTATATAATCCCAACAATCTCCCACTTATACTTAAAGCATAATACCATTGTTTTATCAAAGTATTAAGTGTGTCTATACTGTCAATCACTCCCACTGCATTCACGTCACCTCTTGTCACGATTTCTCGTATGATGTGATACCACACATCCTATGTGTTTCACCACCTTGTGAGTCTTGGGTTCCCTTGAGTTTGTCATTGCACCAACATGATCACAATTCCTTGTGATTTTATTAGACAAACTCAGAACACACACCTCTAGAGGATAACATCGGAGTTATACTTCTTCTTGCGAAGCTAATAAAGCTGTCAAATACTCAGCCTTCATACAGGAATCCGCAACACACTTCTGTGTTAGATTCCAATAACTCCTCCTCAAAGGCCAACACATAGTTAGAGGTAGATTTCCTTTCCTTATGATCCTCCTGGATATCCGATGCCATTCAACTCATATGGCACATTTGTAAAACAATGTGCCTATCCAGAGTTGAATTGATATTTGTTTAACATGCTTATAGCATTATAGATATCTAACTTCGTTCATTTACAATATAAAAAGACAACAATCTTTCTTTTTATGAACAAATCACCACAGAATCAATTTAAGCGACTTGAGATACCTGAACATCCTTTTCTTGTGACTACACAAGACCTTAATTCAAAAGATGTTCCAAGATCTCATAAGTCATACTTCTGAAACTGTTCGGATAATCATCCTTTATGCCTGATAATATCTCCACACCGTTTTCGAATGTGAAAATACCATCCACATAATGTGCACGGAAAACCATGCTTCCGCTGACATATAACTGGTACATGAAACTCTCATTCTCGATAGACAATATCGAAATGTCTGTTTCATGACTTTGAAGCTCCCTTAGGTTCATACTTGAACTACCTTGGCTTCAAGACATGATGCTACACATAACTTATCTGGTTGTTGCATACAGATGTCATCACCTTTTATCAAGGTACCCGTTTATAAAATACGGATGATGTCATCTATCTTCCAGATATTTAGATTCATATGTGCTGTTATGGTTAAGAAAATTCGAATGGGTTTAATAATTGCAACCAGTGAGAAGGTATTGTTGTGAAACATACATTGCTCACTAACCTAGACCTTCGAAAACGTACTAGGTTACCATTCGAGCATTTCTTTCCTTGTATATCAATCAGTTACTTATAGTTGGTAAGCTATTTGGCAATCACTGATCCTGATATACAACCATAACCTTTACTGATTCATTTCTAAATCCATGACTTGACGTCATTAAACATCATCGTTTGTCTTAACAGCTTCGTTGCACTTTAAGGGATTAGTACGATGTTGTTCGTTAAGCTGGGAACAAGTCTAGCGACTGTTTCCACGAACTAGTACCATTAAGCCTGTTAAGGCAACCTCCCACTGCAACAATGCTCCTTTTACATTGTCAGTTAATGGTGCATAAATTTGTGGTTTACCACTTACACAGGTGACCGTGCAATTGGTACCATACCTTCCAAGGTATGCTCAATATGCCACGGGGTATTTCCTGATGGATTTGAATTGTCTTCTCTAACACGTTAGAGAACAATCTCACATTTGAATTAATGGTTTCACCCTATACAACTTGCTTGTATCTAGGATACACAAAGCAACCATCTTCTTCGTTTACATGGAATAGCCCACAAAGCAGTACTAGCTTAAACCTTTCTTCCAACCAATCAGTTTCATGTATCAGCTTAACAGCCGAATTACCCATCATTGCCCTTTTGACAGAGTCGAGGTCTGCTAGGGTATTTGGAACTGATTTAGAAGACACTAGATTAAGCAAATATACAACTGCTCTTGGCGCTGTTCCCAAAACGAAAATTTGGCAGAAACTGGCATAACTTATAAACTTTTAAAGAGTCTTATTTCATTTTAACCTACATTATCCCAATCAAGAGATAATAGGTGTAGTTAACTGGGATGCAATCCCGTTGCTCTGCCAGATACTGTAAAACCCATCACTTAAGATACACCATTATGAATGAACCATAATGTTTTTACGATCTTGTTTAACTTATTCTCTACCTTAGTCTTGAACGCTCTTGATTAAAGCAAGAGACTAAGACTTGTAGTGAACTAGATAAACATATCCAAATCTTAAATGATTACAGTATCAATGCCTGTTAAGGCAACTGCGAAAGTAGACTCAAACTAGCAAATCAGAGCAACCACGAAATAACCTATAGAGATACAATCACCTATTAAAAGGTCTGGTTACCATCTTATACCTCTAAGTATTTGTGATACGTACCATTCTTAGGAATACCTAGATTGAATCCATAATTCCATAAATTACTTAAAACCACTTAGACTGATGTAACCTATCTCTATAGAGATTCTTTAAATTATACCTTAGAACACTGACAATTTATGTAATCAAGTAATGAAGAGATAAACATCCATAATAGAAAACACTGTTATTCATTATGATAGAAAAACTCTATCGAATAACTGATAATCCATAGATGAAAAATATGTTTATCAAAACAAAACAACATCTCTTCAGAAACTTGAATTAAAACAGAGTTTTAACATAAACTTAAAGCAAATAACTCCAACAGCTTGAGAACGACCTCTAGCATCTTCCTTGGAGTTGGTAGTCCCGTCATCCTCAAGCCTTATCATCAGCTTGATTCTCTGCATAGCGCAGCCAAAACATGATTAGTACTCACAGTAACCACTACTCACCAAAGGAGTAGAAAACTTATACTAATCATGTAAATGATGACGTACCCCATCCAATGGTGTTAACACCTGGACAATTTGCATTCCAGTGTCCTATCTTGCCACAGCGGTAACACTTGCCCTTTCCTTTAACTTTCCCAGCCTTTTTCTTTGGAGCATAAACTCCATTATTCCCACCAGCAGTTTTCTTGTTCTTATTCCTAGCCGTTCTCTTAGGTTTTGCTCGTTTAGGAGCAGCAGACCGGCTACCGGAAGAAACCAAAACTGCTTTCTCGGGTTCCATCAGGGACTGTGCTGCCATCAAGTCACTGAGTAACTCATTAAGAGTATACTCCTTCTTGTTCATCACAGCATTCAACCTGAAGTTTTCAAAGGACTTGGGAAGAGAGTTTAGTATGATATCGACTTGGGCTTCCGCGTCAATACCACCACCATGCAACGTTAGTTCATCCATGAGGTGAGTCATGGAAACCACGTACTCTCTCACTGAACTGCCTTCAGACATTTTCTTACTCACAATCTCATTCATGAGATTGAATCTGACAGTTCTGTCCGTCTCCCCATAAGTCGTTGTTAGATTGTCCATAATCTCACAGGCCTTATCATAATGCTGATGCTGCAGCTGCAGTACCTTACTCATACTGGTCATCATGTAGCATTTCACTACATTATTAGACTTGATCCACTTATCGTAAGACTGCAGCCGCTCGGCAGTAGCATCAGCAGCTGGGACTGGCGGACAAGGATCAGTAAGGACAAACTTGTGTTCTTCCGCAACAAGGATATAATCCAAATTACGTTTCCATTCAAGGAAATTCGGACCATTGAGAGGGTTTTGAGCGAGGATATTAATGATATTATTCATAGACATATCTGAAAACAAATAAGCGAATTAAAGTAAGCACATACTACGAACAATTGAAACAAATATGCATAGAACCTTTAGATAAAACAATGCAATTTGCTTCCTCCAATTGCCTAAGCTAATTTATTGCAAGCTGCCCCAGCAGACGTTTACAGCAAACGCTCAACCAGACCAAAATAGGTCCTTTAATTTCTTAACATGTCAGGTATCTTAAGCAAAAGAAATTAATATTGGAGATCTTAAGACCATGTTCACCTATCCGGAGCAGGGACACCTCAAAAGAGTTATACTCCAGGCAACATCTAAGCCAAAATAACCACAATCCTAACTCCAGATATTAAAAGGTGATTTAGCATACGTACTGGACCCATGCCGCATGCCCTTAACATCCTTTGTTATCCCACTTAAATTAATCTTAGAGACCAGTGAAAGTTATCTCAATGCAAGCTGCCCCAGCAGACGTTTGCTCAGAGGCTCCCACTTCTCATCTTAAAATAAGTGTTTTATTAGGAAACCTCATCGCATTGGAACTGGTGAGGGACCTCTAACGCAAGTTGCCCCAGCAGAAGTTTACGCTTCGAGATGCCCCACTTCCAATGAGAAGTCGTATTTGTGGAGGTCTAATTATCTTGGTTAGAAAAGAACCAAAATCCAGCTTAGTATTTTTAATTCTAAAGGTTTCATGGGCACACATTATTTTATGTACCATAAATTATGTCAACCCAAAATTCCATCATAAATTAATATGATTCAGGAATTTATAGACATAATTTAAAACATAAAATAAATCACGTAAGACATGCTCAAAAATTAAATTGCAACATGCTTATAACAGTAAATAATTAAAGCAAATAATCATGCTTCCTATTATTTACTAGTGCGCACATAATAAATCACATCAATACGAGAAATAATTAAATAAACAAATAAAATTTCTCGTGGCCCCTCAGATGCGATTACAACTGAAAAATAATTAAATCTAATCTATTACAAGATTTAATTTTTTTAGTATAGATCTTCAAACTGGGCCTCCATTGGACTTGAAATCTGATTTGGATTGGGAAAACAGCATTTGGGCTTCAAATTAAGGTTTCTGGCCCAAACACCAGCCAAACCCTAATTTTCAGACTGCGGGCCGCCTCCGGGCTGAGAAGCCCGATTTCAGGCCCGGGCTTGGAAACCCTAGGCTTCGCAAACCCTAGTTTCACAAACCCTAGCCGCCACAGTTCACTGCAGCCACCAGCGCCGCCTTTCCGGCCGCCGCCTGCAGCCGGAACCCGCGCAGCCCACACCAGTGCATGCTGCCGCCGCCACCGGCCGCCGCTGCAGGAGTCGTCGCCGGAGCAGCCGTGCGAATCAAAAGCAGCTGCAGCCGCTGCAATCCCCGCGCGTGCAGCCAACTTCCCCATGCGACCGCTGGCGCACACAGCCCAGTCGTGCGCGCGGCCAGCCCTGGCAGCTCCCTCGCCCTTCGCCGGTGCTCGCAGAGAGCTCGCGCGTGGCCTCCATCTCCGACAACAGCCACCAGCATCGTCCTCCTATGTTGAAGATGCGATGGGAAGAGAGAAAGACGGGCGCGGCCCAGCCGCAGGGAAAACTCCCCGTCGCTGCCACCCGTTTGCACCACCTCGGTCGGATCTGGGAGCTCGCCAGCCACCTGCACGCTGCCGCTGAACCGCCGTTGACCTGGGCTCGCCAGAAAAACACGCGCAGCAGCCTGAACAGGTGCGGCCCAGCCACAGGCAGGGGTTCTGCCCGCCGCCGCCACCTGTCGTGGTGGCCATCGCCGGCGGCTGAGATCTGAGGAATGGCTGAACCCTAGTTCATGTTGCTTCTTTGTTCTTCGTTCTTCGTTTCTCGTTCTTCCTCCGGATATCAATTTTACAGATTTGAATAATAAAAAAATACAAAATTTACAGATCTAAAAAGAGAGAAGGCCACGAGAACAAAAACATCCACGACAATTTAAATCCATCCATGAACATACATATTTATTTAATTTCAATCTATCTAAGATAGAGCCTAAGAACATGAACCTGGCTCTGATACCAATTGTAGGGTTTGAGTCTACGATGGACAACACGAGTTGCCATTAATTAATTTCTTACCAAGGATCGTTCTTAGGATACCAGGAACAAATTTCAATTAAATAAACCATGCGATCCTATGCATGCTCCTACAAAATTAATTGAGAGGATAGATTTAGGGAATACCTGATTTCACCGTTTGATCTACAGATCTAGATCGGAGCCAATAACGATGAAATAGATCTGGATCTGAATCTGAATGCCGGCGATGAACAGTTGTTCCTATAGATCTGATCTTCTGATCTGTTCCCTTGCTCCTTGGAAATCTGGTGAGGATTATCTACCAAGTTGGATCCGAGATCTGGAGAAATCGATCAATTTCTCCCTCTGGATAGCCGCGCCATTTCTCTCTCAATTTCACTGAAAAGTCTAACTTGATCTGATAGAGAGAAGGCCTTTATATAGTGTTAGGGTTTTGAGAAACCCTAAACCTAATGGGCTGTGAGCAGTTCATGGGCCAGACCAGGGACCAGATGCAAATAATAAAGTGGGCCCTCTTTATTAATTAATTCTTCCTTGTTCAACCCATAACATAATTAATTAATAAAACATTGTTTTAACCTTCACCACGGTAACAATGCTGACTCGCCCCTTTATTACCACGTTATTAGGAACGGGTTGCACCAAACTAACATGATCCACATATTTAAGGTTTTAGAACCATTTGAATCTAACCGATCTTGAGTTCAAAGTTATTGGAGGTGATGCCAATAATGAATCCCTCATTCCCTGGTTGTGGTCTGTACTTCTTTGCCATTGCATTGGGGTCCTCATCATCGGAGTCATCCTGTCGGCGCCTTTCTCTCTCTTTTTCTCTTTCCCTTCTTTTGGCCTCGTGCCTTTATGCTTCCCTTTCTGCCATGAGCTGTTTGATGATGTCCTTCATCTGGTTGACTTCTTGGGCAAGTAAGGTGGTACTCTCTTGAGTTATGAGTTGTGTGTTTGTCTCTTCCAATAGTGGCATGCTTGAGAAATCTTCACTATCTGAATTATGTGGTGGATCCATTGTTGTGGTTTGTTTTGCCTTTTGTTTTTCCTTGCTTTTCCTCCTACGGGTTGCAGCCTTGCGAGTGGTTTGCTTCGAGCCCTTGTGTTCATGAACCTGCAGATAAATAGAAGAAAAAAGGAAATCAACGGTTGTGTCGATCGACAGGCAGGCTGTCGATCGACATGAATGTAGTGACCTTTGTGTCGATCGACAGCCAAAGACAGAAAACTCACGCGAAACATAAAACATGAATTTCAAACACCAAAACCCAAATAAAAACCCAAAAACTTCAAAATTTAAAACACAAAAACTACAAAAACAAAAATAAAATAGAAAATAACAATAAAAATAATATTACAACATCAATCTATTAGAACTAAAAATAAACCAATATCTAGATTAATCTTACAAATCCCCGGCAACGGCGCCAATTTGATAAACTATTTTTTAGCAGCAAAAAAATAAATTTTACACCCTAAGGTTTTCGATCCCACAGGGACTGTCAATGAAAAATCTAGAGTACTAGCTATGATTTCTACAACAGAGAAGTTTGAAGGAATTCAAAAAGGAGTTTTGTTTTATAAATTTAAAGATGACAATACTGGAAAAATAAAGGATTTTAAAACAATTAAAGAAAGCATAGATCTTAGGGCAGATAATCTAATCTTTAGCATGCAATATCAATTAACTCAGCAATGTGGAAAACATAGATTTTGGTGGATTAAATTCCTTGGTCAGGCAATTAAACCCTAGATTACTAATTAGTGACTATCTCCTCTCGGTCTCAAGAACACCAAATCAGTCAATCTCGATAATTATCTAATTTATTCCTATGCAAGTTTCTTCCTTTTGAGACAGAAAACCAACATATTAATTCTCTCTTCCTATTAACAATTTTCACCTCTCGGTCCTTCAATTGATAACTTTAAACCTAGATCTCAATTCACCTCGCGGTCCTTCTTTTAATCTAGATTATTAAATTAAATTAGAGAATTAAGCCATGCTTAAGAGTTGATATCAATTAACATGCATAAGAAAAGAATAATCATAACCCTAGAACCTGTTAGGGTTCTAGCCACAAAACATGACTAAAACAAAAGCAAACATATTATTAATTAACTTACAAATCAAGAGGAACCTTGAATGTCTCTAAAAACTCCAAAGCTCAAAGTAAAACCCAGATAATAAGTGCTAAATTTCGTGCCCTAATGAGTCCTATTTATAGAGGAGAGAAAAAGACCTAATTTGGTATTGGGCTAAAATAACAAAATTGCCAAAATAGGTGAAAATATCCATGTCGGGCCTCCGTGTCAATTGACAGAGTGTCTGTTGATCGACACGGGCAACAGGTTAAAATTCAGGATGCTGCCATGTCGATTTCCCAGCTTTGTTGTACCTGTCGATCGATAGGGAGCATTTCGATCGACAGGGATGCATGTGTCGAGCTCCTTGCTTCGGGTGTGCATCCGATCGACATCCGACCTCTGTGTCGATTGATAGGGGCCCTGTCGATCGACACAGAGGTCCTGCTAGAGGATTTTGGCTTCGTCTTCCAACTTTGGTCGATTCCCGTGCATCAATCGAAGCGGCACTCCATGTAACTCGGCTCTTTCATCATTTCACCTCTTTTCCGCCCTAAATGCCTGCAAAATCAACCATGAAATGCATAACACCCTCTAAAATGAGAAATAACTAAAAACATATTAAAAAGAACTTGAAACAATGGAGAAAGATATAGATAAGTGAGTAATAATATGAGCTTATCAAACCCCCCAAACTTTAATATTAGATTGTCCTCAATCGATTAAAAGAAGAAAAGAAATCTCAAGTAGCTAAAAGTGCAATGCCTCACAAGATTTATCACAATCAAGGTTCATCAATCAATATCACACAAGCAATTGAAAGAGATATGATATTCATCAACTTCAGAAGACTCACAGGAAAGTGTATCGCTCATCACACAAGTGTTTGGGTTTCAAATGAAAGCACTCACAACATGTATGAAGAAATTTCTACCATAGGCTTGCAAGAGTTCTAAAATCTCCACTTCTTGTTTGTGCACACAATTCAAGAATTAAAAAGGACTTTGGAAGGGTTGTAATGTAGGCTTTTTTTGTGACAAGGTAGGGAAGTATGACCAAGTGACTAAAAAGAATCTGTTGAGTTAGTTACTCTCAATAAATCAAAATCACCATCTATCATCATCTACCACATCTCCTTAAATTTTACAATTCAAACTACAACAACTCTCTCCTTTTTTTTTCTAGCCCTTTTATACTCTTAAAACTTTTGTTTAATCATTTGAGCTTATAAGGACATTAATCTTCATTCATTATTTTTTCTTTTCTTTTCTAGAGCTTTCTTCTTTGCACACCAATTCTAATAATTTCTTATCACTTACAATTTCTCACCCTTTTCTTCCCAAATCACATAGACAAGATACATCTCACCCATTCCATATGAAATTTTATAGGCAAAATCAACAAATGGAATAAGGCTCAAGGGGGTTTACTAGGGACAAAATTTTACAAGGGACAGTGTATAGGATAAATTGGCTAACAAAGCTGGCCTAAAATCATTTTCTATCCTTGTGCACACTACGTAGTCTCAAAACAGAACAAAAGCAAGTTCTAGAGAAACGAAAACATGCATGCGAATCTCTCATGAACAAATCAAGGCTCAAAAACTCACTTGGGTTCAAAATTTCTTCCTTAGTCAATTGCAATCCACTCAAACATAATGCAAGTGTAAGTTTCAATTAGACCCTATCATGCGGTATTCTACATTCATAGGCAATCAACCACAATGGAAATCAAATCAAACTTATCAAAGATCGATTCAAAACTTCACATATAATGCAAGAGGGTCCAATTACTCAATAAAACTTTTCATCACAATATTCATAATTTTATCTTGGCAAAAATTTAAATAAACACACCAAATCAAATAAATGCAATAAAAAATAAAGCAAGTAAAGGGATAGATAGGTTCGAATTTCTTGTCCACATCCCCCCAAACTTATTTCGAACTCGGAGAGTAAGAAAAAGTTTAAAAATCAGACAAGAAATAGAATTGATACCTGACTGTTAATCTCAGACATCGAGTTTTTATCCACCGGAGGAATAAGCGTTGCGCAACAAAGAGATTGGTGATGCTGGCACTCTGTGTCGATCGACACAGAGCCTTATGTTGACTGCTCTGTGTTGACCTCTGTGTCGATCGACAGGGGCCCTATCGATCGAAACAGAGGTCGATCCTCCACTGTTCAATTTTTTTATTTTTATTATTTTTTTCGAAAATTAAACAAAATAAATGCAAAACATAAATCAGAAATAAAATTAAACACTCCAACAGAAATAAAAATGATAATTGAAAAGAAAAACAACGGGAATCGGAAAGAAAACATTTAAAAAGTTGGGTTACCTCCCATCAAGTGCTTTAGTTAACATCGTAGCTTGACAGTACCTCTTTTTCAGAACCAGGGCAGGCTAGAACGCACTCGCCTTCCTCAGGCATCCACCATGTAGACCAAGCGGTCTTGAATGACAGCAGTGAGCTAGGGAAGAGACGGTGTAATTGACAATTTTGCCGCCTTGTTCCCTCGCTCCCATCTTTAAGCAGCTTGGTCTTCTTTGAACTCTTCTCTTGCTTCCTCTTCCTCTTCTTCATCAACTTCTTTTCTGGAGGTAATTCTGAAGCATTCAGATTGTTGCCAGCTTGTGTCGAGCCTGAAAGTAATCTTCTCCTCATTTGCTCGAAGTGTGATCTCTCCACCACGGCAATCAATCAAAGCAGCACTGGTATCCAAGAACTCCCTTCCCAAGATTAGGGGTGTGCTACCATCTTCCTTCATATAGTGGAACACAAAATCTGCAAGAAAGATAAGATGACCTACACAAATAAGTATATCTTCAATTATACTTTTGGGGCGAGACACAGATCGGTCTGCCATCTGCAAAGTGATAGTGGTCGGCCTCAACTCTCCAATCTTGAGGCGCTGGAAGATAGAGAAGGGCATCAGGTTTATGCTGGCACCAGTGTCGCACAACACCTTCTCGAACTTGACCCCCCTGATCTCAACTGGGATGGTGAAACAACCTGGATCACTTCTCTTGACTGGAAGTTTCTTCTGTAGGATCATGTTGCACTGCTCATGAAGCTTGATTGTTGAGTTCTCCACAAAGTGCTTCTTCTCGCTCATGAGCTTCCGGAGATACTTCATGTAACCTGGAATTTCAGAAAGAGCTTCAATCAGTGGTGTTGGTCCCGGTTTTTCAGAGTATAAAACGTTAGCAGCGGAAATAATGAAAGAGTAAACGCTTTCTTGCACTTGCTGGTTAACCAACTGACTGGGACCTGTCAGCTGGTGATTCAAAAACTTAGAATATTTAGGCCTTGTTTACACAGTTATCAGTTTTCAGAGTATACACCAGCACTTGGGTGCTGGGTTTAAAATAAGAATGTAATGCAGAAAACTGATAAAGACAAAGGATTTATAGTGGTTCGATCAACTGATCTACGTCCACTCTCCAGTCGTAGCACTGGAAATTCACTAAGAGTAATCAGGTACAAGAGTCCTACGATCTATCTCTAGCTGGTGAATGCCTCGTCCACCAGTTCACTAGATCAACCGCTCCCGGCCTTGTTTCCTTCTTCAACTCTGATCAGCTGGTGGAGTGCGAGCACGTCACTTCAACCTCCACAGCTTGACTGGGTGTTTAGTTCTCCCAAGAACGTATCTTCTCAATACGGCAAACTGCCCGTGATAACTCAAGTGCTGGGTGGCACAAGAGCTGCTGTGAACTTCCTCGGAAGAGAAAGAACACCAAGAAGATCAGTAACTTACAAGCTGGAAGCTTGAAGTCTCGTGTTTGAATAAATCAACACACGGTAAGCTTTAAGAAAAGCCTCGAAAGTTGTATGCGCTTCTACTTGCTTGAGCGTAATAAATTTGCAGTCTTTCGGTAGGTGAAGAGTATTGAATGTTGATGGATCCCAGGTATTTATAGACGCGGGATCCCATTCAAATCTCCTAGCCGTTTGGACACATCCGGAAAAGGTCTCTGTCCTCGCATGTCCTTCTGACGGCGGCAGGTATGTTTTTCCGGAAAGTGCCATACTTTTGTCCGCTTTATCTGACATTGATCTCTTTATGTCAGAACGGCACTATTCGTCAGTACGAGGAATCGAGACTGGTGTCTTGTAACTGATGGACTTTAAGGTATCCTCCTTAAAGTCATACTCTGTCAGTTAATTCCTCGACGAATCTTCTTTTTGTCTCTAAGACTCTGGGAGAGAGAATCTGGAATTCTGCTGGTAACATCCGACTGGTAGATCATTCTGGTGATCTTGTGCTGGCAGTCTCTGCTGGTGACTTGCGCTGGCACAATCTAAGTCTACCAATATGTCTGATGTTAACTCTTGGAATCTCCCATGACTGGTGGCTTCACCGCTGGTGAATAGTGTCAGTGAGAACACGTATTCTGCTGGTAGGATTTGTCAGCCGCCTGCTGGTGAAATCCTTCCCAACTGGTGAACAGTAACCAGTCATTAGCTCTTCTCATGCTGGTGAACAGTGTCAGCACGAGTCTTTGTCAGCCGCCACCTGATGAAACTTTTCCCAACTGGTGAACAGTAACCAGTGGTAAGCACTTCTCATGCTGGTGAACAGTGTCAGCATGAGTCTTGATCAGCTGCGACTTACAACTCAAAAGACCTAAACAGGACTTTACATTTGAGAACTAGAGCTATCTAGAGACAACTGACGCTGGTAGGACTTAGGATTTGATCCACCAAAACTAAGATCTATACAAGTAGCTACTGAGGGAGGGAAACTTAGACAAATTTCCCAACAATTTCCCCCTTTTTGGTGCGATCAAAGCCTAACCAGCGAGCACTCAGCTGATGAGGAAAGTTACAGAAAATTTCAGGGTTTTACTAATAAGCCTATCAGATCTAAACCCATGAAACCACTTCCTCACATCAGCTCTAACTAAAATCTTCCCCCTCAAACTAAGAGGGATATTGCTCGTTTAAAATATGAAAATTGAGATCAGAGCAAAAATAGATTTAAAGTATGTAGACGAGTGCTGGTGCTGATTACACTGGATGTGTAAGTTCAGCTGGTAAGTAAATACTTGACAATTGTTGGACAACTAGAGATTGTCATCAACTTGTCAGTCAGCATTCCATTAAAGATGTAGCAATTACAAGTACAGGAGTGATAACTGACTAGTCTAGCTGATAAGCATTTACTTACATAAAATAGAGAAACTAGACTATGGCTTGGATGATGATCCTGGTGATTGAGTTTTAGCACTTGTGATAGACCTCAGGATCGCAGTAAGCTCGGCCATTTCTTGATCTCTCTTTCGCCTTTCTTCAGCAGCGAGACGTCTCTCCTCCTCAATGATTCTGGCCCTCTCCTCTTCAGCCAGTGCTCGTGCCCTTTCCCCCTCTTGGATCCGCGCCAAAAAGGTGGCAACACCGGTAGTGACGGACTCCATTTACTGCGCTACCTCGGCTTGGAAAGTGGTGAAGCGTTGATCCATCCTGGCATCTATGTAAGCAAGAAGTTGCGCAGGAGGATGAATCTCGGAGATGGGCTGCGCTGATACTTCCATGGAAGAGGAAGGCACATCAGTTGCGGAAGGAGCCATTGCTGGTTCAGATTCAGCTGATTCTTCCATTGGGGCTGGCTCCTCCGCTGGCACTGCAGCTGCAGCTGGTTCCTCCGCTGGTACCTCGACTGCTGCTGGCTCCTCCGCGAGCACCGCGGCTGGTGCTGGCGGGCCTTGTTCAAAAATAGGTTGGGCTGTGAAAACCTCCAGCTGCCAGTCCTCATGATAAGGGACGAGATCGCCCATTACGATCGGAACATTAGGGACGGCAGTGGTCAGCCACCAACTACGGGTAGGATCCTCCTCCACAATGTGGTCTACCAGCAGAGCGCTGGCAGCCATATCAAAGAAAATGGCAAAATATGGAGGGATCCGGGGGAGAGCGGTGAGGACCTTCAGGCGTCGGAGCGTGTAGATCAGCTGGTATCCACGGCTGGAGGGCTGGAACTGGAGGAATGGTAGCTTAACCATTTTTGGCCTAGGGAGGCCGGAGGTCCCAGTCAGCTGTCTGAATTCTGCAATTTTCCTCAATCGGCGCCTGATTCGCCTGGTAGACAGCTGCTGGTGCATTTCAGGATCAGAATCCATGAATGCATTCGCCCACGCCTCCTCTGATCTCCAGTAACCAAGCCCTAGCCTGGCATACAGAACAGCGCGCTTCTCTACTGTCAGCTGGCGCTGGCACAGGTCGAAAATTCTCCACCTCCGGAACTCCAAACATAGTTCCGGATTCACCCTCCACAGTCTTCGGTAGCTGGTTATCATTTCGTCATTGACGGCATTCTCCACCTCCGCCGTGATGTTTTCAGCATACTCATAGAGAGTGGAATTGAAGTACTCCATCGGCTGCAGGGGCAGACACCAGTCATGGATCCTCGAAGCGTATACCGACTGGTGGGGGAGTCCGCTGATGGGGATGATGTTGAATGCTGAAGGCTCAGGCACTCGTGAATTTAGAAACGCCATGTCCCCGCGGTGCTCCCACCGGTGTACCCCTGTCACTCGCGACTGGAAGGTATCCTCATCAATCAGTTGATGCTCTTGGATGCAGAGCATGTATGGCCTCCTTTCTGCGCGCACATGACGTGCTGGCGCTGGCGAGGATGCTGCTGGTCGCCCAGAAGATGTTGATGCTTCTGATGATTTTGGGCGACTGGCAGGACGACGAGCCTTATCTTCAAGGTCTGGGAACAGATCTCTTGGCTCCATCCTCTGCACCATGGAGTGATGTATCACCTCCTCAGCTGCCGCCTGCTCCGGCTCCTCCTCCGAATCGGAGCTCATGTCCGAAAAACTCGCCAGTTTTTCCGGGGTGGTCGCCCGCTCCTCAACTCCTCCACTGGCACCCCCGTGCGCGGCCAGTGGGTCTTCTTCACCTCCACCACCCCCTTGCGCGGGTGGAGGGACTTCAGCGACCTCCTCCTCCTGGTACTTATCCACAAGGGATAGTACATCCTCTTCAGCACCCATGACCATCAGGCGCGTGAATGATTCGTCTGAGAGGATCTGGCCTGGAGCTGGTGCTGGTGGCCTTTTACTTGAGGTTTGGGCAACTCCCCATTTGCCTTTAGCCACCTGGCGCACCTGCTCCGCCAGTTGCGCCTGACGTCTAGCCTCATTCTCAGCCTTTACTTTGGCATAGGCTTCATCGCGGGCTGCCAGCTCAGCCTCCCTTCTTCGCTGGTCGGCCAAGGCCTTCAACCTTGCCTGGGCCTGTTTTTTTCTCACAATGGAGGCTTGTTGCTCCTTCTTGGCCTGTTCCACCAGCTTCTGAGCTCTTGTTTGGACCCTCTTCCTCTTCCGGGTCATCTTCTCGATTGTCTCCTCCTCAGTCAGTCCAAGGACGGACTTCTTGACTGGAATGGAGATCTTGCCTGACTCAGGGTCATAGGCAGCAGCTGGCTGGGGCTGCTGGCGCTGGTGAGTCTTGGGCTTCTTCCTTGATCGGGGCTTGGGAGCTGGCACTGGCACTAGTTCTTGAGGATGTATGCCAGTTGCCTCAGCCACCGCGTCCTCCATCGAGACAAATAGGGACTCGAGCTCGCGCTTTCTCTTCAGCTCAGCCCTAGCCTCATCAGTCAGTGGGAGAGCCACAGCTGGCACAGCCTCCCCTATCTGTTCTGGCTCCTCCTCAGATACAGATTCAGCTGGATCAACGGCCGTCCTGCCCCTCAGTCGTCGTGGCTTCTTGTAGTCAGGGTCAGGAAGCTTCACCTTGGAGACTGGGATGAAGTCTGAGGGGACCAGCCTCTCCCCTTGATCTATGCCCTCACCCATCTCCACCTCCAAGATGTGGCTGATCCTCAGTCCGAATGAGACGGCGTGAGCGAACTTCCCTTCAGTCGGCACGGTGATGTTCCGCGCCACATTCTCCAGCAACCGGCCAAAAAAGAATTCGGCCCAATTTCCCTGTACACCATCTACCAGGGCGCTCATCACTGAGAACTTGCGCAAGCTAAGCTCGGCGTAGGAGCCGACTTCACATTGTAGCATGCGCACTACAATGTCGCACACCATTTGCCAGTACTCCTCCATCTCGGACTTCTTCATGCCAGTCCGGAAGACGGTGATTTCTTCTTTCTTCCACTCCGCCCATCTCCTCCGGAATTCCTCCGTATCATCCTGATGATACGTGGCTACTTGTTCTCCTTCACTCCTCATCCCAAACATGTTGGCGAGGTATTTGGCATCAATCGTGATCAGATGGCCGAAAACTGAAGTGGTGAACGACTTCCTGTCGTCAGCAATAACCACCCTAGCATAGAACTTCACAACCATATGAGGATGGAAAGTTCTGGGGGTCGCTGTGAGGTACGGTCGGAGCTGTTCTCGGTCAATCATCTCCATCAGCTCCTCGCCGAAATGTTTCAGGGCCAATTTCTCATTCAAAATTTTCTCTTTTTGGACCTGAGCAGCCCTTATCTGTGCGTTGGAGAGTTGATGTCGGGTCGGCGGTCTATTTAGCTGAACCAGTCTGGCAAAAGGATGGCTATAATCAATATCCTCTATCTTTACAATGCCAGTATATGTTGGCATATGAGCTTCAGCGAGGGGTAAGTCGAGAGACTCTGAGGATGATGTAGAGGGGTTATCATCAGGAGGTTGCGAAGAAGACGCCATGACTTCAGAAAATATCAAAGGAAGTTGAAGGAATTTGAACAGATTTAGGGTTCTGAAAATATGAGGGATCGTAAAGGTTAACCCGATGAAGGAGATCGGGTATTTATACGAAGGGCCATGCAGGATTAAACGACCGAGATGAATTCTCAGCAAGTAAGGATCGACGGTCATCAGCTGGCACGATTCCCTGTGGCGACGTGGGCGGTCGTGCTGACGTGGGCTACGCCGTGTAGCTGACATGGCGTTCTCTGATTGGTCGCAAATGTGCTTTTGACCGCGCAGTCACTGTGCGCATTAAATGCCGCATTAAATTCTGAGATACGCACACGCAAGAGGATTTGAACATTCCCGCCATTTCTGCGACAGCTGGAACGACTCTTGGACTTCAAGAGATCGTCAGTTGAGAGCTGGGACTCAACTTGTCATCAGTAATATAACTGGTCATCAGCAGGATATGCCAGTTGAACACTTCCCCCTGTCAGCATGGCCTCCTTACCAGTTGACAACTGGTACTTACGACTGGCACCCGAGTACTTGGATAAATTGAGAGCTGGGACTCAATTTCATCAGTCGTAGGAAATTCGCCAGTTGTCTGCTGACAACTGGAAAGATTAAGAAAATTGAGAGCTTGGACTCAATTTTATTCCGCATTATCTTCTCTTCAAGAAATCCACTCCTCATCATCGCTTGAAATTGGGAGCTGGGACCCAATTTCGCTTCAACTGATGGTTTGTGCTGGCAACTTCGGAATGAGAGCTGGGACTCATTTCCTTAGACAATTAAGGGATAAGTTCCGCCAGTAGGAACCATCAGTGAGCTTGAGATACCACTTAAATAAAAACAACTAAGAGCTTGGACTTAGTCGTAATCAGCGTCCTTCAGAAGATCAAGAACAGAATGAGAGCTGGGACTCATTCTTCCTCAACACTTGGGCTCGCATCAATCTCCAAAAGACCGAGTTTGATGCACAACTCCTTGAATCTTGCTTCTGGAAGGGGTTTGGTGAAGATGTCAGCCAGTTGATCTTCAGTTCTGATGTAGTCCACGCTGACATCCTTCTTCTCGACATGATCACGTATATAGTGATGTCGAATATCTATGTGCTTGGTTCTAGAATGGTGAACCGGATTCTTCGTGATGCACATAGCACTGTTGTTGTCGCAATAGATGGGTACACAGCCAGTGTCCACCTCATAGTCTTCCAGTTGTTGCTTGATCCAAATAATTTGAGCACAGCAACTGGCAGCGGCAACATACTCAGCCTCAGTGGTAGATGTAGCAACGGAGTGCTGTTTCTTGCTAAACCAGCTGATTAGCTTGTGTCCTAGAAACTGACACGTACCACTGGTGCTTTTTCGATCTATACGGCATCCAGCAAAATCTGAATCTGAATATCCAATGAGTGTAAGCTCATCATTCCTGGGATACCATATTCCAAGAGATTCAGTCCCCTTCAGATATTTCACTATCCTCTTTGCAGCTTCCATGTGTGACCTTTTCGGATTGGCTTGAAATCTGGCACACACTCCGACTGAGTATGAAATGTCGGGTCTGCTGGCAGTGAGATAGAGAAGTGATCCAATGATACCTCTGAAAATGGTAGGATCAACTGATTCCCCTTGTTCATCGAGAAATATCTGACAACTGGTGCTCATCGGTATCCTTAGGGACTTAGTTTTCTCTGGGCAATATTTCTGAATTAAATCCTTGGTATACTTCCGCTGATTAATGAAAATACCATCAGCTGACTGCTGGACCTGGAGTCCTAGGAAGTATGTCAATTTGCCCATCATACTCATCTGAAATGAGTTTTGCATCAGTTGAGAAAACTTCTCGCAGAGAGATATATTCCTTGATCCGAATATGATGTCATCGACATATATTTGAACCATCAGCATGTCACCACCATCCTTGAGAAGGAAGAGAGTCCTATCGATCTTCCCTTTCCGAAATCCATTACTGGTTAGGAATTGTGACAGCGTTTCATACCAAGCCCTGGGCGCCTGCTTCAATCCATACAGGGCCTTTCTCAGCTTGTACACTTTGGTGCCTATCTCAAAGCCTGGAGGTTGCTCGACATATACCTCCTCCTTTAGTTCGCCATTCAAAAAGGCGCTCTTCACGTCCATCTGAAATACCGTGAAGCCGTGATACGCTGCATACGCAAGGAACAGCCGTATCGCCTCCATTCTTGCAACTGGTGCGAAGGTCTCGTCGAAGTCGATGCCTTCACATTGCCTATAACCTTTGGCGACTAAACGAGCTTTGTTTCTGACCACGGTGCCATTCTCATCTCGCTTGTTCTTGAAAACCCACTTGGTGCCAATCACTGACTGATGTGATGGTCTCTCCACCAAGTCCCAAACATTGTTGCGAGTGAATTCAGCAAGCTCTTCTTGCATGGCATTAATCCAATCAGCAGATTCTAGCGCAACTCCTATGGAAGTAGGTTCCATTTGAGAAATAAAGCAACTTAGGAGTGCACTGCCGTGGCGAGTCTGGACAGAACCTTCTGGATCACCGAGAATAGCATCGGATGGGTGATCCCTCAGCCATTTGGGAGGACCAGCGACTGCTGGTGCCGGCTGTGAAATAGGTTCATCTGTCCTGATGACTGGTGCTTCCATATTTTCACCAGTCGGAGCTGGAACTGCAACTGGTGGTTGACCTTCACCAGTTGGAACTTCTTCATCAGCTTCACTGTCTGACTGACTTCCCGAACCTTCACCAACGATGTCAGTATCAGCTGGTACCTCCATTCCAGCTGGTTCATCGTTGTCTTCTGGCTCAAAGATTCCAGTCGGAATTCCCCCTTGATTGTTGCTAGATCCACTCAGGGAGATTGAGTGTAAGGTCTCAGCAAGGTCATTTGCATCACCGACCTTCCCGGTTTGCTGATGGGCAACCGAGGGAACTGGTTGTGAAGATGATCCAGTCATAGGTCTAGTCGAACCAGTTGGTTGAGTATCGGAAGAATTCCTGCCCAACTGATCAACGACATCATTGACCTCAGGAACATCTTCAGCCAGTTGTCGTAAGGTCCTGCGCACTAAAGTAGCTTCATCAAAAACAACAATGCATGTTATTTCCACAAGTTTGGTGGTCTTGTTAAATACTCTATAGCCCTTGTGAGAGGGATGTCCATATCCGACAAAGACACCCTCATCAGCCTTAGGCGAAAAAGCATTTAACTTTGACTTGCCATTATTATGGATATAACATGGTGAACCGAAAGCACGGAGATGAGCTATAGAAGGCTTACGACCATAATATACTTCGTAGGGAGTTTTCTGGAGTCTGTCGTTGATCCCGCTTCTATTCTGAGTGTAGCAGGCCGTCACCAACGCTTCTCCCCAGAAACTCTGTCCTAAGCCGGACTCTGCCAGCATGGACCGGACCGCTTCTTTCAGCATCCTGTTCCTACGTTCTGCCAGTCCATTTTGCTGCGGTTGCCTAGGTGTAGATCTTTCATGTTTGATACCAGCTTCCGCGCAAAAATCCATCAGCAGACTGTTGCAGAATTCAGTTCCATTGTCTGAACGAATTCGCTTGACCACAACTTCTCTCTGTTTCTGAGCTTGGATGATCAACTCTGGAAGAATGATCTTCACCTCATCCTTGGTTCTGAGAAGCTTTACCCATGTGTAGCGCGAGTAGTCATCGACTACCACCAGCGAATATCGTCGTCCTCCAATGGTTTGAGGTGCTACTGGTCCAAAAAGATCCATATGTAGCAGTTCGAGTACCTGACTGGTACTGGGGCAGACTGGCGACTGGTTCTTGAAGGACTTCTTAGTTTGTTTGCCTTGCTGGCAAGCCTTGCAAATTCCTTCCTTCTTGAACCCGCCCTTGGGAAGACCATCTACAAGATCATGCTTAGTCAGATAGTTAATAGTTTTGAAATCCAGATGACTTAACCTTTTGTGCCACAGCCAGTTTGTTTCCATGGAACTGGTGGCCACGAAGCATGAGTCAGTCTTCCCGCTGTGCCAGTCGACGACATAAAGTCCTCCTTTGCGAACACCTCTCAGCTTGGTCTCGCCAGATTCCTTGTCTTTGATCTGGCATTATGATTTCTCAAAGGTAACTGTGTACCCGTAGTCGCACAGCTGACTGATGCTCAGGAGGTTGTGCTTGAGGTTGGTGACAAGGGATACATTTATGATTCTGACATCGTCCTTCTCGATGCAGCCCTTGCTGATAACTCTGCCCTTTGAGTTATCACCGAATATGACTGGAGGTCCTTTGACCTTGGTAAGATCTGAAAATAGAAATTCTTCACCAGTCATGTGAGCGGAGTAACCACTGTCTATGATCCACTCGCTCGATCTATGAAGCTGTGTCGCATGATCCTGTACCTGCAAGAAAGAAATGAGATTCATTTAGGTCCCCGATCTTCTGCGGGTTCTGCAGGGTTAGATCGCTGGATAATTCCTTTCGGAATCCAGACTTGGGTGATTTTCAGCTTGGTTTTATCCTTGCTGACATCATTAACAGCCTTTCCCTTCCTTTTAAAATAATGCGTGATTTTGATTTGGGAAGGTGTGGCTGTGTGTGTAGCTCCATTGGAAGTACTCTTCTGCTGAGAGCCTCGAAAATGTTTTTCCGGCTGATCGTGTTGCCTTCGTGGTCTCTCAAAGTGTGGACCACCACGGCTAGCCTTCACAGCCCTTGAAGAAAACTTGTGATTGGGCTCAGGCCTCCGATAGGTATTCCTCCTATCAGGTGTTGTCCTTCTCTTAGAATTTCTCTGAGATTGGGACCCCTTGTAAGTATGCTGGTGACTGGCATACTTGAGAGGTTGTGCGTGGAATCCCTTGACAGCTGGTGCTGGCTGTCGGATCCCACTGGCAGCTGACGCTGACTTCCTTGCCTTAGAATATTTAGGCTTAGTCTGCGTCCTTGGGTGTGCTGGCGTCCTGTCAGTAGAGGATCTTGCCAGTTGAGGATTTTGTCGTGATGACTCACCTATGTATCTGGACTTATGGTTCCTATGCTGATTACCCATTCGGGACTGACTGGTATTACCAGCTGGTGCTGATGCACTTACCAGTTTGCCCTTACCCTTACCAGTAGTGATTTGTTCGGGCTGGTTTATGCTCAAATCCTTTGTAAATCCCAACCCGGACTTATCAGAAGGCTTTCTCCAATGACTTAGAGCTGCTTCCAAGTCTTTTGAGCCTTTATTTAGAAAATTTATT
>JAPKLW010003826.1:0-34700 GCA_026898455.1 Plectranthus barbatus
GGACGAATCACAATAAGTAGATATGAAGTTTACTAGTCAAAATGCCACATAAGAAAATGCATTTGACAAGTCAAAGAATCAAGAAGAACCTATAAATATAAGTTGATTCAAACAACGACCAAGTGTCAAGAAAATACTAGTTCAACTGAAGCTCATACAACATTTACTAGTCAACAAAAAGGTCAATACATTGACTAGTAAAGGCAACCAATAAACATACAAAGTATATTTGCTCAATGTGAACAATCAAATTCTAATAAAAGGCACGAGAAGGCCATTACAAAAGAACATTGAAGACATAAATTGAAGAGTGCTGATAAGCGGAAGCATAGATACAATAGCATATCGTTGACCGATTTCTTATGAGCAAAAGAATAATTATATACATCATAAGTTGACAAGAGAAAGCAAAAAGAATAAGTCAACTTCTCAAAAGAATAAGGATAGGTCCCAACGTCCACCACGGCAGCCTGCTCTCGTCATGTACCTGAAAATATTTTAAAATATTTGGGCTGAGCGCAAAGGGCACTCAGTGGGCATTTCCATTTGCTTTAAACAATAATGTCCAGTCATAAAGATTTTGCATGCTAAAACATTTTAACATATCATATGGCATCACAAGCCCATATCATAACTTTGAAGAACATAATGGATTGAACTCAATGTGATCACATCATAACATATATTAGTGCTCGAAAGCAATATATTTGCACCGAAGCGCCATATTTGCACCGAAGTGCCATATTCGGATATCCTTAGAGTTCATACAATCCATAGCATATTGAAAACATTTGAGAGCATGCTTGACATGGACATGAATTTCATAAAATAAACACGGTTTTAAAATGAATTTAGAAATCACCCACCTCTTAGCTTCGAAGCTTTACTTTCTAGGAAATCACCCTAAGACTGCTGTCTTGGATTAGGGCCTACATAAATAAATCTAAGTCTTAAACCTGTTCGCGAAGTAAACCGAATTAAAATATAAAATAATTTAAACTACTAACGCTCTAATAGATGTAATTCAATGGAAGTAAGAGTTAAAGTAGAAGAAGGAATTTCAAGAATAGGATTGATTGACAAGAATGAATTAACAAATATTACTATGAATGAATACAAGGTGGGGCTACAAATATTTAATGTATTAAGTAAAATAATTAAAATTCCTTGCAGCCATCAACCAAGAACTTAAACAAAAGATCTCTCATATATTTCATACAATTTAACCATTAAATCATATAACATATTCAACAAAATATCATTATATTGTAATTAAATATCTATTAATAAGTTTGAGAAATAAAAACATAAATATATTTAACACCTCACCAAAACACCACATTTATATCATATATTCAATTTAACTATCTTAATAATAGATGAAATTACTACATAAGTTAATTAACTAAATAACATATATAACTAAATTAACTCACACACCCCCACACAAAACTCACGCACACGCACTAAATCTCGCTCCACACACACCACTAACACAACACACCCCACACCAAACTCACACACGCACACTAACACTCTCACCACACACTCTGCACTTCAAATTCACACACCACATACTCAGACACTGAAACTCGTAAGCACACACACAACACTACATTTACACAAGCACGAACAGAAAAAGAGCATACACATATATATGCACATTCTATATTGTGATAAAAATATATTTTTGAAGAAGATTACACCAAAATACTAAGTAAAACTTTAGAACTACACCTCATAATCTAAATAAATGAAAACAGCAAAAACAAAATAATTATCTTAATAAAACAGCCCCACGAGTGATTCAATCATACTTAGAACAAGGAAATCAGAATATGACATAAGGATATAGAGGTTTAACTAGATTAGGGTTTTACCCCTTTGTTTTTATATCTTAATATAACAACTATAGAACTAAAATTTAAAGAGATGAATCGAATGAGAGGTAAAGAATGAAGAAACAGTTCAAGATTATAAGAAAACTGGATGGCAATAGCGCCAGTGCAGCGGCAGAGGAGAGACGAGCAAGAGAAAGAGGGAAAAAGAAGAAAGAGAGAAGAGGCATACCTGATTCTGCGCAAATGAAGAAATTAGGAGAAATTGTGAAGGAGAAAGAGATATGGAGTTAGCTGATTTGTGGATGAAACGAGAATGAGGTGGAAAGATATAAATCATATATAAATCATACAATGAAAATGATAGACAGAGACAAGTCAAAATACCAGAACGAAATGCAGTAAGGAATCTGGAGCAGGCTTCTTTAGCTTCTCAAGTTCGTCGAATTTGCTTGATGCCATCTGCACAAATGACTCCAAAAACTCCATAGCAGCTGCACGTTTAGCGGCTTCTAACTCAAGATCCTTAGCTATCCTCTCATTTTCCTCTTCGAGCATCTTGATTTTCAGCTCTATTTCCTTCTGCTTTAGCTCTTCAAGAGCTTTCCTCTTCTCTTCTTTGGCAACAACTCGAGCTTCTTTTGCTTTCTTCCTCTCAGCAGCCTCAGCAATCCTCCTTGCTTCCCCCTCTTTGATAGCATCCAAAAATCTGGAGGAAAAAGAATTAACCTTATTCTCCACCTGCTGCTTATGCTCTGCTACGTCTTCCTTAACTTCATGCACATTAGCCTTGACAGAGGAAACATCGGACTCGACTGAATTCACCCTGGCCGTTAGGGTATCAACATTTGTTTTGACTACCACAATCTCTCTCCTTATGTCCGTGGCTTCTATCACCATTCTCTCAGATATGGTGGATACAGCACTTTGAACGACCATTTGAACTACTGAGTTCAGATATGATGGAAAGTGGAGAGAGCTAACTGGAGTAGCAAAGAAGGATGAAGTAGTAGGAACAATGATTGCTTGACTACTGGCAGTGGAAGTGGAGATTTCTTCCATGACTACTTCTGTGCTCACTGTTTCAGTAGTATCAACTCTATTGGCAGTAGCTAGCAGATAGATTCCGTCCTCGATTTCTTTCAAATACTCTGCTTCAACAGTAGCAATTGTAGCTTCCTCTTGCTTCCATGCTTCTTCTAGTGAATGTGCTAACATATAAGCCCGCAATTCCTCCTCTCTATTCTGGTATGCGACAATCTCAAGCCTTTGAGCTTTGCGCTCTTCTGCCTCACGAATCGCAGCTAACCGAGCTTGTAACTTTGTTTCTTCGAACTTCACAAGTTCAGCTTGGCGTTTCTTGTATTCAGCAGCTGCTCGGGCTTGACGCTTAGATAGTTGAATGTGATTATCAGACAACCCATCCGGAGCAAATGTAGACTTCGGCAAGGAATGTGAGGAAGATGTTAGCCGATGAGCTTTAATGGCCTGGAGCCTTGCTAGAACGGCCTTATCACTATACTGTTTGGAACAGGGGGATTGATCCATCCAATTATTCGCCCATTGCTCCTCGCGTCTCCAGAAGCTTAGACCTTTCCATGCCATCAGCATTTCTCTTTCTTCTAAGCAAAGCTCTCTCGAAATATAATCATATTTCTTCCATCTCCTTAGCTCTTGTTTTAGTCTATCTCCTTCAACTCCTTCTTCCAGTTCTCCAGCAAATACTTCCTGGATCTCCTTCTCCACCATCAAATCCACAAAATTCTCAATGTCTCGTCCAAAAGTTTCAAAGTTAAAGTTTATCTGATCTTCTGATGATGTCTCAGTACACCACTGAGAAAATCTTCCCAACTTGAATTTAGGATCAGGAAGTCCATTGAATGGTATACGAAGTTGATTGTTGTCTTCCGTGGAGATCTTCCTCAATTCTTTTGCATCATAAACATTTTTGAATTCTTCATCAGATCGGATTCAGAGATGCAAGTGGGAGGGAACCTTTCATAGTTTCCTATGTCAGCATCGGAAGGAGCTTCTGCGTGAGGGCCTTCATCAGGATTTGCCTCCTCATTCCTAGCAGACGTTTCCTTGATAGAAATTTGTGGAGAGCAAACTTCGTGCTCAGCAAATGAGCGCTCCTCCTCGTGTCCAATCTGCTCAGCAGATTCATCTCCAGCACTTCCTTCCTTGTCACCTGATTCTTTCTCGATTCCAGAAGGGCCTGCGTCCGGATTACCCGGAAGCCGTCTGGGTGACCTTCGGATGAGATGTTCCTCATCGGAACTGCTTTCTAAGTCCACAATCAATTCCTCCTTATCGAATCTGCCGGCCCGAAGTGCTTCATCAAGCTCTTCGTCTGACATAGCATCTTGTTCAGATATGATTGCCCCTTCATCGTCAACTAAGGGAATTGAAACGGTGATCCTTCCATCTTTGATACCTTTCCCTTTCTTGGCAGCATTACCTTCCATAAATGCCCCTTCTAGTAGTTGAGCGACTTTCTTCTGAGCTTTATGTTCTTCAGCAGCTGTCTTGATTCGTTCGAATTCTTTATCTCTTCCTTCGAACATCATCTCAGCGATAAATTTCTTGTATTGCCTATTTTCATGCTCCCTTCTTTGAGCATTAAGCTTTCTCTTTGCTTCTCTCACTCCCTGAATGCGCTCTTTTAGGCATCTTGATGACAGAGGGATGTGATCTGAATTGTCTTCAGCAGCTTCTTCTGCTGTGACTTCAGTAGCCTTCTTTTCTGCTGCGGCTTCAGCAGCCTTCTTCTCTGCTGCGACTTCAGCAGCCTTCTTCTATGCTTCTGCTTTCTCTAATTCTTCCTGCTCTGAAGTAAGGATCAACTTTCTCCTTGTCTTCTTCTTTGCTTTCTTTGCAGGAGAGGTGATGTTAGATCTCTTCTTCGTTGGAATTTCCAGAGCCATAGCCCCAAGAACAAGTGGAGGTTGTTCGGCTTCCTTTGCGGTCATGATCTCGTTGATTTGGTCTACTGGTAGATTTCCCAATTTCTCAATATCCTCAAGATTTTTGAAGCAATGCTCTGTCTCAGCATTCGTCTGGAGTAGAGCAATCTCTTCAGCAGTCATAGGGATAGCCGACTGCAATATTTGAATTGCCCTAGTGGCTGCATCTGGTTCTTCAGGGGATGTGGGTTTGTCCTTGTCCACATTCGATTTTCCAGTCAACTTACGAGGATTTCTGAAGCTTACAGGTTTGGGCTCTTTCTTTGTCGCCGGAATGTAGTCTGTAGGAAGAAGACTTACACCACGATCAACTCCCATGTTGGTGAACAGCATTTCCAAATACTTGCTGATATTTAGCCCAAAATTTACGTTCGAAGAGAACGTTCCATCTACTGCTATATGGTCATTCTTCCGAGCATGTTCAGCCCATCGTTCAAAGAAGAATTCTGCCCAATTCCCTTTAATGTTGTCGTTCAATGCCATCATAACGGCATACTTCTTGGCAGATAGCTCCGAGTAAGAACCAGCGTCACATTGGAGCATCTTGATTACTATCTCCGCAAGGAGCTTGTAATCGTCAGACAGAGTGTTAATCGGTGTAGCAACCTTAAATGTAATCACCTGCCCTTTCTTGTCTTTTAACTCCCCTGGTTTCTTCCACAAATTCCAATATTTCTCCATCTCAACCAGATCATTGACCTTGTATTGAGAGATTTTTGTCCCATAATTTCGAAGCCCAAATGTCCTCGAAAGAAGATCAGCACTTACTTCCACAAAATTTCCATAAACACAAGTTTTGAATGATTTCTGATCATCATTCATAACTGCCCTAGCATAAAATTCTGAGACCATATGTGGCTGAAAGCGATCAGGCTCAGCAGAAAGATATTTTACCAATAATTCGGAGTTAAGAAGATCCAAAATCCACTTTGGAATGTGCTTGATGGCCAGAGGCATGTAGAGGATTCTGTCTTTCATAATTTTAATAGGACCTCTTTCAAGTACATCAGCCATTTCAGGATGAATGCTCTGAAGCTGTATTAGAGCAAGCTTCTTCCATGATTTAAAGTTCTCCTTTGAGTACTTCCCCAGTGAATGGTTCAACATCTTGTTCACCTCTTAAGTAGTTCCAGAGCTTAGACAAATAAAACACAGAAAAACAAGTAATAGTGTAAGGAAAATAAAGATCTGGTCTTAAGCGACTCAGAAGCAGTCGGTTTTTCAACCTCCTGCTCTGATACCACTTGTTGGTCCTGATATATTAGAGTCGTCGTGCTTAAACAAGAACACAAAATGCAGCGGAATGATTAATCGTCACTTACACTTATGTTTTCATTTGAAGATTATTTAAACTCAGGTATAGATTAAGGTTTCTTCACAGTTATACACTAGCAATATGATTGCTAGGTTTAAAGTCTCGTGCGTAATAAAGTAGTAAAGAAACACAATGTTTATAATGGTTCGATCCAAATAGATCTACGTCCACTCCTTAGCCGAAACGCTAAGAATTCACTAAGTAAGTATACAGAGTACAAAGCTTCGCCTTGGACGTTAAGTAGGCAGTGAACTTTTGGCCTAGCTACTTGACAGCTATCCTCCGATATTATGAACTTCTCAGGTGTAGGTCTGGCTGAGTCAAAGGCACACATTCGTAAAACTTGCCTTTCCTACTTTGGAAGTTTTATAGTTACTTCCTAACTTTTCTTCGGATGCGGCAAAACGCCCGTCTTAGTCTAGACCTTTTCAGGTGTTCAACTGTTGGATTCTTTCAGTAAAGAAAGGTATCCCAATGATTGAAGAATCTTGACTGCAATCAAGAATCTCTTCAATGGAGTGTCAGTAATTCAATGGGGACACTCTGGTAGTTAAAAGGCTTTGAATATGTTTCGAATAATTGCTTTTCAACTGACTGCTCTTGTGCTTTTCGCTTTTGTCTTAGGAATCTCTTGAAAGTATGTTAGAGTATTGTATGAGCATCACTTCTCACTCTTCCGGACTTGTCTTTTTATACTTGAAGATTCAAACTTTGAATCTTTGTATCCGTTAGACACAACGGTCTCTTTGTCCGAGAGTGACTCGTTTAACAGCTTGCTTTCTGGCTTCATACAGTACTTTTTGACCTGATTCTGAAAAGTCCTGTCCTTGAGTGTATGGTTGTCAGAACGTTGGTGTAGCGATTGTTGTTAGCTGTCTTTCTTTGCTAAGCTCCTTTGGAACGATCTGCTAAGCTTTCATTTGCAATCAGCTAGATAGATATCGGACTGCTGAGTTCTCAGCAGTTGCTCTTTTAAAGCCTGATTCCTTCAACTTCGGATTGTTAATCCTTTAGCAATCTGCTATGTGCTAGCGAATGCTGACTCCTCAGCATTCTGCTATCTTTTTGTCTTCTAGCGAATAGTCTTCTCTAGCAATATACTTCGGTGTCAGC
The DNA here is from genome assembly GCA_026898455.1 of Plectranthus barbatus. Taxonomy (NCBI): domain Eukaryota; kingdom Viridiplantae; phylum Streptophyta; class Magnoliopsida; order Lamiales; family Lamiaceae; genus Plectranthus; species Plectranthus barbatus. The sequence goes on from JAPKLW010003826.1 coordinate 7,233, forward strand.
AGAGAGAACTCCTAGCAAACTAGTCTATTACAATGATAAGTTAGGATTTTCACCAACTTATCTGGTTGTTCTTTGACTGAATGTGTGGTGTAAAGATCGTTTTTATACTAGTTTTCGTTCATGAATCGGCTTTTGTGCCCGTAATGTTGTGTTTGATGAATTATGCAGATTTTTGGCCATAAAGAGAGAAGAGTTGGATTTTCAATTTCAGGTCCACGTCGATCGACGAGGATGTCTCGTCGATCGACGAGGAGAATGAAGAAGGAGCGATCGACGAAGGAAGAGAAGAGAAGATCGACGGAGGTAGCATCCACGTCGATCGATGCCATTGCACGTCGATCGACGAAGGTACTTCACCAGCGTCGATGGACGCTAATCTCCCACGATCGACGTGAATTCGGGAATCCTAGTCTGCATCTGTTTTGGAGATAAAGCCATATCTACACCTGGATATTGTATGATACATTCTCCACTATTATAAAAAGCCATGTAAATTCGTTTTTTTTAGAGAGAGACATTAGAATACTTACAAGAATTTAGTATTGAAGATTAATTAGAGTTTCTCAAGGTTTTTGAAGTTTATGTTTTAAGACAGAGTTCTGTGGGATTATTTTTGGATTCCGATTTTTATGCAATTCAGGTTTTATTCTTCTATGATGAATATTATTTTGAATATGTGTAACTAATCTCTTCCTCAAATTCTAGGGTTTCGAATTATCAATGTATGCATGTTTTGATTAATTGAATTATTTTCCCTTTCCCTTAGTAGTTTGTGAAATATGAGTTTATTCCATAATCTTGAGTTTGTTGGCCACATCTTAGGATTAACTAGTTGATTACTTGAGACGTAACTGTAATAGTTTTCAATCGAAAGAGATTTTCACAATATAATCTGATTTCTTGTCGTAACTGAAGGAGATTGATTGTAGGAATAAATCTGTAGATCTTTGGAGTTAATTAATTTATCTTGAGACCGAGCGGAGATAGGTAATTGATTAATCTACTTTACGAATTGTCCAACAAAGAAGTTCGTAATACTTTTCTGATGTTTCACTACGAAGAGGAATTAAAATTTGGAAATAATCAATTAATTCATTCATGTCATACTTGATAAGGAGATATTCCTAGAATCTGTATTTCTCATAACCGTTTTCAACCAAAGTATTTTAATTTAGTGTTTACTTTTTACTTCCAAGGATTATGATTTGCAAAACAACCAAAACCCAAAACTTTGCTTTTCCTAACCAGTATTTTAAGAACGTCTGATTTAGTATTTAGGATTTTTCGTCGTTTCATTCCCTGTGGGATCGATAATTTTCATTTGCCGCTATATTATTAGCTTTGCTAAGTCGCTTGTTAAATAATTTAGCGATCAAATTTTGGCGTCGTTGCAGGAGAGTGAACAGAATTAATCTTACTATTAAATCTGCTATTAAAGTACTGATTTAGGCTGTAATTTTTGTATTTTCCTTTAATTTCACGTATTTTCGAAATTCACGTCGATCGACGCCTTATTTGTTTTCAGATTTTCAGTTTTTCGTATTTCAGTTCGTTCTGTTTATTTTCAGTCTTACTTCACTGCCTCCTTTGCTGTATAGGTAGTGCATGAGTACACGAGCCAGAGGAAAGGACCCGCTATATTATCACCCGGATATTGAAGCCACTTGCAGAAAGATCCGAAAGAATAAGCGTACTCAGTAAAGCTCAAGCAGTCAAGCAATGGACGAACAACCACCAATTATTCAACAGCAACCACCAATGCTAACTGCAGAGGAGCAAGTTGTGCTTCTCCAAGAAGTTCAAGCTATGAGGGCACAGATCCAACAGTTCAACCTGGAGAGAGACCTCGAGAGGAACAATCCAAATGGAAGGGATGTCCGCCGTAACCCATTGTTTGAAGATAATCCCGACAACGAGGAGGATGACAACCAGGATTCGCCAGGGGAATCTGACAATGAGGAAGAAGAGGAGGCCATGCAGAACCGGTATAAACCTCGGTTCAAGGAAACATATTTCAGGATTGGCATCAATGCCAACAATTTTGAACTGAAGACCGGGTTGGTGCAGATGGTGCAGCAAAACCAATTTGGAGGAAGACCAGCTGAAGATCCTTATGCACATCTGGATAAGTTCCTTATGCAGTGCAACACTGTCAAAATCGGAGGAGTCAGCAAGAGTGCCATCCGAATGTGTCTGCTCGCATTCTCTCTGCGGGATAATGCACAATCATGGTTCACTGCACTGGACAAGGGGAGCATAAGCACATGGACTGAGCTGAGGAATAAGTTCTTGGAAGACTTTTTCCCTCCAAATGTCATCAGGCAGTGAAGAAAAGAAATCATCAGGTTTGCTCAACGACCCGATGAAAGCTTCAGTGAGACATGGGATCGATTCAAAGAGTTGTTGAGATCATGCCCCGGACATGGTTTTCTGCCAGGAGAACAGGCAGAGGCCTTTTACGAAGGGATCAATGAAAAGACCGTCAAATTGGTAGACACCACACTAGGTGACTCCGTCATGACAAAGAGCGGAAAGAAGGCCATGGAATTCTTCCAAAAGATGGCTAACAACACTCAAAGGTGGTCCTCATGCCGAACTCGGCCTGTGAAAGCAATCGAGAAAGTAGTGGAGAAAGCCGCCGAACAACCTGATCTGGCAACTGAGCTGAAGAAGCTGAAGGAAGAATTTGTGACTCTAAAGAAAGAGAAAGCAGTCGCTGCTGTCGAGGCGGTCCAAGCTCCAACTGAGGGGGACAATGCTGAGGTAAATTTCATTCAAAGGAGCGGCTATCAAAACAATTACCGAGGAGGATTTCAGCAACACAATCAGCAGCATAACCAGCCCTATACCTTTAATCATGCGAGGAAACACCCTGGGTTCTCCTACGCAAACCCTCAAGCTGCAGAGCAACCACCACCAGGATTCGCCGTACAGGATGGGGCGATAGTTGAGAAGAAGAAGCCAAATCTCGAGGAGATTTTGACTAAGTTCATGGAAGGCTCCACTGATACAGTAGCCAAGCTCAAACAAGAAATATCAGGGGTGAACACCAAGGTTGATCAGGTGCAGAAGCATGTGCAGATCATTGAGAATCAAGTCAGCCAGATCGCCGATGCCCTTGGGACGAAACACAAGCCGGGACAACTCCCGAGCAACACTCAGGTCAACCCCAAGAACCAGAATCAGAGGAACCAAGTGAACGCCATAACTCTGCGAGGGGGTAAGTCTTATGAAGGGCCAACACAAGCAGGGACAAATACCCGGGATGAAGGAGAAATCAAGCAAGATAAAGAGGGCAGCGCAGACGAAGTCCCGTCGACCGACGAGAGGCCCCCGTCGATCGACGAAGCATCAAAATCCCCGTCGATTGACGTAGATTCTCATCGATCGATGCCTGCCCCTGATCCACCTCCGAAGAAACCGCATCTGCCATTTCCGCAGCGGTTTGCCAAGACCAAGATGAACGAAAGGTATGCACGTTTTCTGGAGACAATGAAGAAGGTGCACATCAACATCCCATTGGTCGAAGCCTTGCAAGAGATGCCCGGGTACATCAAGTTCCTGAAAGATATGGTCTCTCAGAAACGACCCTTCTTAGAGCATGAGACGATCAACCTCTTCGAAGAGTGCAGTGCTATCATCCAAAAGAAGATGCCGATCAAAAGGGAAGACCCAGGCTCCTTCACAATCTCCTGTGTCATCGGAGGGGAGACCTTTGGGAAAGTCCTCTGTGATTCCGGTGCTTCAATCAACCTGATGCCATTGTCGATCTTCAAGCGGTTGAAGATAGGAAGTATTAAGCCCACAAAAATCTCGTTTCAGATGGCCGATCGATCAATCACTTACCTAAAAGGCATTGTGGAAGATGTGCTGGTGAAGGTGAAAGACTTCATTATCCCAGCCGATTTCGTGGTGCTCGATATGGAAGAGGATCGCAACATTCCCCTGATCCTTGGAAGACCATTCCTGAAGACCGAAGGAGCATTGATCGATATTCGAGACGGAAAACTCACATTCAGAGTGAACAATGAGTCGGTGACATTCTCGATCAACAAGGCAATGCAGAAGCACAATGATGGAAGCTACACAGAAGAATGCCACATGATCAACTGCTTCAGCCCGGTAATGTCTTCTCCATTCACCTCTCTCAAAAGCAAACCAGACTTCCTGGAAAACTGCTTGCAACACTCTGTTCTCGTCAACAAATCTGGACGAGGCAACCGAGGAAATCTTGGATCTGGTCATGGAGCTGGACGTGTTTGAGGAAATAACTCGGGAAAAAGAAATCAAAAGAGAGCCACTACCTGATCGATACAGCCAGAACAACCCAGAAAAGATGGAAAATAAGCCCCCGTCGATCGATGCCACTGCATCGTCGATCGAGGCCGTAACAAACAGCACGTCGATCGATGGAGGGTCTCCGTCGATCGACGGCAACCTGAGTCAGCCGTGCTCCAGCTCTGATCCACCAGTTCTGGAACTCAAGACACTTCCGGCACATCTCAGGTACGTATTCCTAGGTTCTGATAATACTTACCCTGTCATTGTTTCTGCCTATCTTACACAGGGGGAGTTAGAGAAACTACTGCGAGTCCTGCGGAAATACAAGTCCGCCATCGGATGGACCTTGGGGGATATCAAGGGAATAAGCCCTTTGCTGTGCATGCATAAAATCATCCTTGAAAAAGAAGCCAAGCCAAAGAGACAAGCACAACAACGATTGAACCCAATCATGCAAGAAGTTGTGAAGAAGGAGGTTCTCAAACTCCTTGACCATGGCATGATCTACCCAATCTCCGACAGCAAATATGTGAGCCCTACACAAGTAGTAGCCAAGAAAGGGGGGATGCAGATAGTGAAGAACGACGATGGAGAGGAAGTTGCAACAAGACTAGTCACGGGATGGCAGTTCTGCATCGACTACCGAGCTTTGAACACCGCCACGTGCAAGGATCATTTCCCCTGCCCTTCATCGATCAAATGCTTGATAGATTATCTGGTTACCCTTTCTATTGTTTTCTTGATGGTTACTCAGGGTACAACCAGATAGCTGTGGCACCTGAAGATGAACACAAGACAACATTCACTTGTCCCTATGGAGTATTCGCCTACCGCCGGATGCCATTCGGATTATGCAATGCTCCGATTACCTTCCAAAGATGCATGATGGCAATCTTCCACGATCTAATCGAAGATATCATGGAGGTATTCATGGATGATTTCTCAGTTTTTGGTAGCTCATTCGATGTTTGTCTGCAGAATCTGGCTACTGTACTTGAGAGATGCACCAAGACAAACCTATGCCTCAATTGGGAGAAATGCCACTTCATGGTGCGAGAGGGGATTGTGTTGGGACATAGAGTATCAGCCGAAGGACTAGAAGTGGATTGAGCCAAAGTGATAGCCATTAAAAAAATGCCACCGCCAACAAATGTTAAAGATGTCCGAAGTTTCCTAGGTCACGCCGGATTCTATAGGAGGTTCATCAAGGACTTCTCAAAGATCTCTCGGTCCCTATGCAACCTTCTGGAGAAGGACGTCTCCTTCGTGTTTGATGACGATTGTGTGAAAGCCTTCGAGAAATTGAAGGAGGCACTGGTAACAGCACCAGTCCTGACATCACCAGACTGGGATGAGCCCTTCACATTGATGTGCGATGCCAGTGACTACGCTGTTGGGGCAGTATTGGGGCAATTAAAAGGAAGGCTTTTCCATGTAATTCAGTACGCCAGCAAGAGCATGAATCCAGCCCAATGCAACTACACCACCACGGTGAAAGAGATGCTCGCAGTTGTCTATGCCTTCGACAAGTTCCGACCATATCTGATAGGTTCAAAGACAACCATTTTCATCGACCATGCGGCCATCAGATATCTGTTTGCAAAGCAAGATGCCAAGCCTAGGCTGATCCGGTGGATACTATTACTACAAGAGTTTGACTTGGAGATCAAGGACAGAAAAGGGAGCGAAAACGTGATTGCCGACCACCTCTCAAGACTCGAGCCACCGGTCAAAGGGGATGATCAGCAGATGATGATCTGGGAGACATTCCCTGACGAACAGATTTGCATTGCTAGGGAATTGAAAGAGATGTACGATTCCAAGACACCCTGGTATGCAGATTTTGCCAACTACTTAGTTGGCGGTGTTCTCCCTCCGGACTCTTCTCCATATGCAAGGAAGAAATTTCTACATGATGTCAGATTCTACTACTGGGAGGATCCCTACTTATGGCGTAGATGTGCTGATGGCGTCATTCACCGCTGTGTGCCTCAGTCCGAGTGGCAACAAATCTTCGAAGCCTGCCACTCGTCTCCTAGTGGTGGCCATCACTCAGCCAACCGGACCGCATTCAAAATCCTTGCCAATGGATTCTACTGGCCATCCATCTACGAGATCTGCCGCAGATGGATAACGGGTTGTGATCGCTGCCAGAGGACCAGCAACATCTCGCGAAGGAACAAAATGCCACAGACGCCGGTCATCGAAGTCGAGATCTTTGATGTTTGGGGGATCGACTTCATGGGACCCTTTCCAACATCTCAAGGGTTCTCATACATCCTCTTGGCAGTGGACTACGTATCACGATGGGTCGAGGCTACTCCAACAGTCACAAATGACTCCAAGGTAGTCATCAAGTTCCTACAGAAACTGATAACGCGATTTGGGACACCAAGAGCCTTGGTAAGCGATGGGGGATCCCACTTCTGCAACAAATGGCTTGCTACCCTTCTCGTTAGATACGGAGTCAAACACCGAGTCACCACTCCATATCATCCACAAGGGAATGGGCTGACGGAGCTGTCCAACCGAGAAATCAAGCAAATCTTGGAGAAGACGGTGAAGCAAAGAAAGGAGTGGGCGGCAGTGCTTGATGATGCATTATGGGCATACCGCACCGCCTACAAAACACCAATTGGGAAGTCACCCTATCAGCTGATCTTCGGAAAGTCCTGTCACCTGCCGGTGGAGATGGAGCACAAGGCATGGAGAGCAGTAAAAGAACTTAACCTAGATTGGAGGACAGCTGCAGAAGAGCGCACCATGGCGTTGAATGAATTAGAAGACTTCCGAGATGAAGCTTATGAGAACAATGTCATCTACAAGAATAGATCAAAGAGGTTCCACGACAAAAGGATTCGCTCACATATTTTCCATTCAGGTGACAAAGTTCTTCTCTTTAAATCCCATCTCCGATTCATGGCCGGAAAGTTACAGTCAAAGTGGGCCGGACCATACACCGTGATCTGCCAATTTATGAACGGTGTAGTTGAACTAGCTGGCCAAGATGGAAAGAACTTCAAGGTGAACGGTCAGAACCTGAAACCATACTTCACACCACTTCAAATCAAAGCGGTGGAGAAGTACTACTTGAGCCGTCCTTGAAAGCACAGGTATTGTCGAGCTAGCAACATAAAACTAAGCACTGGTTGGGAGGTAACCCAACACTTTACTGCTTTCTTTATTTCTGTTAATTTTTTTTATGCCAGTTGAGTCGAGTCAGTCAATTTTCATATTTTTTCAGAAAACGTTCGAATTGAGTTGGGTCCAGTCATCTGTCGGAACGCGTCTATCGCTGCTTCTTGCCAGCGATTGACGAGGAAACCTCAACCACGTCGATCGACGCAATTCCTCGTTGATCGACGAGAGAGTTTTGTCTTCGTCGATCGACGGGAATGCCTTGTCGATCGACGCAAACATTTCTGAGGACTGGACAGAGACGGGTTTAAAACCCAAAACCCTCACTCCTCTCACTCACAAACACACTTGCACGATTTTTTTTCTCTCCAAACACCCACTCAAACTTTTTTCTCTTCAAATCCGATGCTTCCATCCACGGTATGTATCATAACACTCTCCTCTTCGATTATTTCTTGTGATTGAAGGATTTGAGCATGATTTTGTTAGAAAATTGAGTTTGGGACCCTTGTGTCCATTTTTGCAATTTTGACGATTTCGTTGCTTTCCATGATGATAAATCGATATGGTTGATTGTTTTAGTCGATACACTTCTTTATCTTGGATGGGTAGCTAGGATTGCTTTGAATTTGATGATCGTAGATTGGGGGGATAATTCTTGTTTGAAGTGTTGTTCTTATCCTGCTATTTTTGAGATAAATTCTTTCAATCAATGATGTAATATGCTATGATTTAGGGTGAATTGCATGAATTTCGAATCAATTTTGCATGGGTAGAGACATTTTGTGGACAATTGAACATTTGATTGTTGTAATGTTGGGAATGCTGTGAAGTTGCTCTAAGGAGCTTTGAAATTTTTTTCCACTAACCTTGCAAATTGATTATGGACTTCCAACCCACCTTCGCAAAAAAGGCTCATGAGCGACGCTTTCAGAAACTCTCTAGCGACGAGTTTGCCGTCCGACAAACACTTTACCCATGCCCGGAAACAATGCATCGGCTTGGAATTCGAGCTGACGTGGAGGCTCTTCTTCGGCGAGTAGACTGGAGTGCTTGGATGACAGCACGGTGGCTGACCTATCCGTCGCTTGTCTTGGAGTTTCTTGCCTCACTCCATGTTTATGAGGTCCAGCCAGAGTCCGAGCCGACCACCGTCTCCTTCCAGCTGCTGAATGAACACTACAAGATACCAAGGGATATGCTTGAGGAGATTTGGGGAGTCCGGAAAGGGGGAGTTGGTTTTCTTCCCCCGAGTTTTGACATTGCCCGCTTCTGGAGCCAGATAGCAGCTGATGCTAAGGAGGACTTGCGGGAGTTTTACTCGGGGAACCTGAAGGCTTCCTCCATCGACAATCCAGTGTTCCGGTATCTCCAGAGATGCATGGAGGTGTCCATCACAGGCAAACATGAGAGCGGCAAGGTGAGAGTGGGGGAATTGTACGCCATCTATTGCATGCTGACCGGCGAGGGGTTTAGTTTTGCGGCGTTGGTCATAGACCAGTGGAGGCATCAGATCAAGGCCTCCAAGGGCAACATCTGGAGCAGGGGATTGATTACCCCGATTGCGGAGTATGTGGGCATCGATCTGTCAGAGATCGAGTCGCTTGAGGAGAGCCGAGGACTCGGCACGGGGGCTCTGGTGAAGATGTTGATGCTGTCACCACGAGATGCGGGTTGGTCCCTGCGGATGTCCAATGGGGACAGGTTCCCACTGAGCACAGAGGAACCTTACTCGCGTCACTGATTATCAATTTTGTGATAATTGGTTGATGAGCACACCAGCCTACTTGAGGCTCATGGTCGTAGCACAGGGAGGTCCCGGAACCTCCCGACTTCGTCACCGACCGATGACTCAACCCGACCAGCAACAGCCACAGACACCTCCAGAAGGGCCCGAGGAGGAGGCACCAGAGGATGACAGACACGATGGAGGAGGAGAGCGGATTCACGATCAGACTGGTGGGCATTTGTCCGGCCACTTTGCGGGAGAGTCTTCATCTTCCGGAGGAGTGGATCTGGCGATGATGTACCAGTTCATAAAGCAGCAGGCTGTTTTGCATGCCGAGGAGCACACCCGACAGGCGACTTTTTGTCAGCACGTGACCACGAGGCTCAACACCCTCGACACGCAGATGCAGCGCCTTCTCCTGAACATCCAGCCCGACTCTGTCTACCTCCAATGGCACAGAGAGTGCCAGGACCGCCGACAGTGAGTTCCCGTTTGGCCTGCTCCCGATGTTGAGATGGAGGATCCTCCGGAGGAGGAATGAGGTACCGTTTCCTTTTTCCTTATCTAACTTTCAAACTTGTTCACTCCTTTGAGTGGAACAAGTTTGGGGGGATGAGGATAGGAAAACGAAAACGTTTGTTTGTTTTTATTTTCCTGCTTTGTTTTAATTTTTCGTTGTTTCATTGTTTTTCTGTTTTTGTTTTTGATTTTTGTTTTTTCTGAACCATCACCATCATTGTTCTTTTGCTTCAGTGTGAACAATTGCTCTCTGCAAGGCTTTTTACTCAAAATTAGTATTTTTGAACTCTTGATTTGTGATACTTGTTCTGTGTTGAATAAGTTTTGAACTCTTGATTTGTGGTACTTGTTCTGAGTTGAATAGTCTTGAGTATTGTTTTAGGAGCTTTTGAACATAGGACAGTCGGGACTACTTTTGATTATGTTGGTGTTGTAATTGAATACTTGTCTTTCCTTGGAATTAAATTGTTGATTGATAATTGAGATATTTGCCGATTAAGAATGATAATCCATGTGATAGAGTAGCCAATGATAGGAGCTGCTTTTCTTGATAAGTTGATCTTTGAAATATAAATTTTGCATGATAACTATTCAGAATTGGGTAATTGTTGAGGAGTAACGAAAATTTCTACCTTGTGAGAAATTGTGCCATCTTTTCGTTTGATGAGTGACAAAGTCATTAGATTTACTTCCTAGAATTTGATGAATTTCTCTCTCGAGGTTGCATTAAGTGTGGTAATAAGGTGAAAATAATTTTAGGCATGTTCTTTCGTAGCCCATCTCCCATACACTCGCCTTGAATTTTCACTTGCAACCCCCTTGAGCCTTGAAAATTTTTTCTTTCTTTGATTAAGAGGGTTGATGAACAAGAAACTGTGATTTATTGGAGGATGAAAACTGCGGGATTATGATATGAGGTTGTGTGCAAAATTAGGGGTTCCTAAGGGTAAATTTCGAAAAAAAATGAGTGAACATTGGTGAATATGAATGAAAAGAGAAGAGAAAAAAATTGAGAAGAAAAACTTCATATGTGTAGTTCACAAAAGCCAAAATAAATTTCGAACCCTGAAAATTACGAAGGAGAAGGAACAAGATTGTGTGTTAAAAGAAGAAAATCATGTGCGCAAGATATGCTAGAGACTTGGTGTTGGAATGAAATATTTTGAGTCACTTAGCCAAAAATATCCTACCTCTTAGGTAAACCACATTACAACCAAATCAAGCCCTTTCTGATTCCCCGAAAAACCACACTAACAAGCAGTGGAGAGATGAGAAATTTATCAAACCTATGGTGAGGTAAACTAAAACTTTGAATGAGTGAATTTCAAAACCTTTTTACTTGATTGAACGATGAGTGCAAACACTTCCCGGTGAGGTTCCTCCTCAATAATTTAACAATTAGAATTTGTTTGGATTGCATAGTTTATATGAATAAGTGATACTTAGATTGCAAAAGAAGCTTGTGAGGCATTGCACACTTGTATCTGCATTTGATTAGAATTCTTTTATGTGAATTGATCGAGGACGATCAATGGTTTAAGTTTGGGGGAGTTGATAAGTTAGGATTTTCACCAACTTATCTGGTTGTTCTTTGACTGAATGTGTGGTGTAAAGATCGTTTTTGTACAAGTTTTCGTGCATGAATTGGCTTTTGTGCCCGTAATGTTGTGTTTGATGAATCATGCAGAGTTTTGGCCATAAACAGAGAAGAGTTGGATTTCCAGTTTCAGGTCCACGTCGATCGACGAGGAGAATGAAGAAGGAGCGATCGACGAAGGAAGAGAAGAGAAGATCGACGGAGGCAGCATCCACGTCGATCGACGCCATTGCACGTCGATCGACAAAGGTACTTCACCAGCGTTGATGGATGCTAATCTCCCACGATCGATGCGAGTTCGGGAATCCTAGTCTGCATCTATTTTGGAGATAAAGCCATATCTACACCTAGATATTGTATGGTACATTCTCCACTATTATAAAAAGCCATGTAAATTCGTTTTTTTAGAGAGAGACATTAAAATACTTACAAGAATTTAGTATTGAAGATTAATTAGAGTTTCTCAAGGTTTTCGAAGTTTATGTTTGAAGACAGAGTTCTGTGGGATTATTTTCGGATTCCGATTTTTATGCAATTCAGGTTTTATTCTTCTATGATGAATATTATTTTGAATATGTGTAACTAATCTCTTACTCAGATTCTAGGGTTTCGAATTATCAATGTATGCATGTTTTGATTAATTGAATTATTTTCCCTTTCCCTTCGTAGTTTGCGAAATCTGAGTTTATTCCATAATCTTGAGTTTGTTGGCCACATCTTAGGATTAACTAGTTGATTACTTGAGACGTAACTGTAATAGTTTTCAATCGAAAGAGATTTTCACAATATAATCTGATTTCTTGTCGTAACTGAAGGAGATTGATTGTAGGAATAAATCTGTAGATCTTTGGAGTTAATTAATTTATCTTGAGACCGAGCGGAGATAGGTAATTGATTAATCTACTTTACGAATTGTCCAACAAAGAAGTTTGTAATACTTTTCTGATGTTTCAATACGAAGAGGAATTAAAATTGGGAAATAATCAATTTATTCATTCATGTCATACTTGATAAGGAGATATTCCTAGAATTTGTATTTCTCAAAACCGTTTTCAACCAAAATATTTTAATTTACTGTTTACTTTTTACTTCCAAGGATTATGATTTGTAAAACAACCAAAACCCAAAACTTTGCTTTTCCTAACCAGTATTTTAAGAACGCCTGATTTAGTATTTAGGATTTTTCGTCGTTTTATTCCCTGTGGGATCGATAATTTTCATTTGCCGCTATATTATTAGCTTTGCTAAGTTGCTTGTTAAATAATTTAGCGATCATACAACTCAATGCTTGACCTATACAGGACATTACAAGATATGCTAGACTATACTAGAATTGAGCATTTGATCGACCACTCTAGTAAGGTTTGAAGCAACAAAACCTTTTTCAATGTGATCCTAAGGGAGATTCAGGAATAATTTCCCAACACAAGAAATTCTTGAGGAAGCTAATGAGTGAGAAAAAACCGGTAATTGATGATCAAATTATTTCTATTCATGAGCAGTGCAGTCTTCTTTTGTAGAAATAGGTTCCAACCAAGAGGTCCGATCCAGGATGCTTCCCTATTTCAATCGCGATTGGGGAAAAGAAGTTCAGGAATATCCTCTGCGACACAGGTGCAAGTATCAACTCGATGCCCTACTCGGTCTACAAGAAGTTGAAGATTGGCGAGATTAGGCTAACCATAATCACTCTCCAAAAGGCGGATCGCTCAATTTCTCGACCAAGGGGAGTAGTTGAAGATGTTTTGATTCGAGTAGGTCATCTTATTTTCCCTGCTGAATTTGTTGTTTTGGAAGTGCAAGAAGAACAAGGGATGCCCCTGATACTTGGAAGGGAGTTCTTGAGGACAAGTGGAGCTTTGAAAGACTATCGAGGTGGAGAGATTACACTCCAAGGAAACGATGAAACGATCACCTTTGTGATCGATCAAACTTCGAAGGAAGCTTCTTGCAATAACATCTCTACCACATGTGAGAAAGATGAAGAGGTCGCCGAGATCGAATGGGAGCGAGGAAATGAGATGGAAAAATTGCCACTTACACCATCTTCTTACGAGCTCACCACTATCATTTGTGATCAAATGGTCTACATGACTGATGCAAGGGGGAGGCGTTTTTGGACCCGACCACCTTGGTGAGGATGAATATTGTCGAGCCACGACAATAACTAAGACACTGGATGAGAGTTACATTGTTTCAATTATTTATTTTCTATTTTTCCTTAATTTTTCATGTGCTTGTTTTGTTGTATCTTAAAAAAATAATTTTGAGCTCTGTATCAATCGACAGACAGGGTGTCGATCGACACAAAGGGAGATCAACAAAGCATCCTTTGACTGAGGAAAAGGTCGAAAAGAAGGCTCTGTGTCAATCGATAGGGCCCCTATCGATCGACACAGAGTGCCAACAACCACAAGTTTCTGTCTTTCAAGTTTTGCAGCCGTCGAGGGATAAGAAGTTGGTGTCTGAGACCAACATTGAGGTACAATTTCACTCCTAGCATGATTTTCAAATTTATTCCCTTTGTCAATTGAATAAGTTTGGGGGGAGGAAGACTTGGAGTTGAAACTATTTCTTTCCTTTTTTACTTTATGCTTTTAGTTTGTTTAAATTTATGCCTAGTTAAAATTTTTTGTTGCATGATTTTGTTGAATTATTTGAATAAGTTGTGAATTTGTGAGAAAATCTGCGTAGCTATGACATAACCCTAGCAAGAATGCAAGATTTGAATCGATTGACTTTTGTATGCATTGATTGTGATAGTGGTTGAGAATGCTTATGAATGTAGAAAACCGTATGATTACTTGTTTTGAAACTTGCATTAGCATGATTTTGATGATGATTTGATGTTTACTATGGAAGAATTTTTGTCCCTAGTGTGAGATTTTGAGCTTCAATTTTGTTTGTGAGTGTGTCTGCATTATTGAGATTGCTAGTGTGCACAGGTTTAGGAAGTGATTTTAGGCCATCTTTGTTTAGCCTATTTATCCCATACATTGTCCCTTTCAATGTTGTTAGGAATATTGTTAGACCCCTCTCCTGTAAACCAATTCATAATCATAGTTTGATATGTTTTGGTGCATCAAAGCTCTAGCAACTCAGTATCAAGTCAATTGTAAAAAGTCATGTATAGGAATTCATACTCGAGTTGTAATAGATAAAGAATCTGGACCGTCCGACCAGTCTTGAGGTACCGTTTTTCTTTTTCATGTCTGACTTGCAAAATTTTTCACTCCTTCGAGTGAAATAAATTTGGGGGGATGAGGACTTGAAAAAGGAAAACGTTTTATTCGCTTTATTTCATTTTTGTAATTTTTGCATTTTAGGTTTTAGTAATTGCTGCATATAGAATTTAGGACCATCCTTGTTCTTTTGCTTCAATGTGAACGAATTGCTCTCTGCAAAGCTTTTCACTCAAACCAGTATTTTGAATTCTTGATTTGTGGTACTATTTCTGATCTGTGGAGTCTAGACAATTGTTTTAGGGGAGCTTTTGTAGGGATTTTCCATGAACCGAATCACCAAATCCAAATAAGCAGGACCAATCATGGGTATTGAATACGATATACAATTCATACACCCTAGCATGCTTCTATGAATTTAATGCGTGAATAAGAGGAATTACCGTTATTCCGTAGAGTCTGATCCGATCTTTCGCGTTTGAATATCCAACTTTAATTCAACCACACGATTCAATTAAATCTGCAGAAATAGAAATCAGAAATCTAATTTCAAGATTTAATCGAAAACTAAAGAAAAAAGAAAAGAAAGAATTATGTTCTCCAGATCAGATCTTCAGATCTGTATCCCAATGCTGGTCAATTCTGCTACTGGTGAGGATTCCACAGATCTGTAAAGCGTAGACCGGAGTCGAAATCCTTCTCCTCCCCTTCTACACTGGCGCCAACCAACACTCTCTCTCCCTAGGGTTTTGATTGATTTGAATTATGATCAAAGTGGCTAGGGTTTCAGAGAAAGAATAGACCTAGGGTTTTTATCCCTAATGGGCTACTGAGCCTTTTTTCAGCATATATAATTGAGCCAGACCTGGGACCTAATGCAAATAATAAAGTGGGCCTATGAATTAATTAATTCCCATGTCCACAACCCAGGACACAATTAATTAATTAATATTAATTCTTTTTCACCACAGAATTAATACTGACCTACCCCTTTATTACCACGTTGTGAGAATGGGCTGCATTTATCTGAGAATCCCCATATTTAAGGTTATCGGACATTTATTAATTAATTGGAGCTTCTGACAAGCTCTACCTACACTTTATTAATATCTTATTTTCCTGAGTAGTACCACTCAAACCTTATCACTCGTGCCTGAACTTAATCAGCCTGTAGGACTTTAGCACGATGAATATTATTGAGCTCCTCAGGGAATGTCACCATCCTATTACTCGGATATGGTTACCTAAGTTCAGTCTCAGGTTGTACTACACGAACTGCTACTACCCAAAATGCGGATATACGAGCACGTTTCTTAGGCTCTCCACCATGGCAAATCAAAGAAACAGTCAATTCGTGTATACCCCTGAACCTTCGTTAAGATTTGGACTCAATCAAGAACGAGATCTTGTATTTGCTGATGTCAGACAGACAAATACATCTCAATGTGGTCCAATTAATACGCCACCCTTGCGTACCAGCATATCAAGTAACCAAGACAGATTACTTCTTCCGACTATACCGCATCCATCTGGATAGACGTATCCTCAATGCTGTCTCAGCTGTGATAATATTTGTGTCTCACTAGGTCAAGTGATCATACTGTCTTCTGCAATCTACAACACGCCGTATAATCGTCCCTATCGGTGAGACGTGAGGATACCATTGTTACGTGCATGTAAGTTTGTTTAACAGATAAGAGAAAAGTCAATCGTATACTCATTGTAATAAATGCTTTTAGTATACAAAACCCAACAATCTCCCACTTATACTCAAAGCATTACAACAGCTATTACAGAGTATACAGTGCGTCTATCTAGCCTAGCTATTACATCAACCACTACCAGTGGTAGGCATCCACCTCAGACCTAGTCCACGAATATGTCTTTCGTAAACCTTCTACGGCAAGCTCTTTGTAAATGGATTAGCTAAGGTTGTCCTTAGTGTCAATCTTCTTGATCAACACATCGCCCCTCAATATGATTTCTCTTATGATATGGTACTTCCTCTCTATGTGTTTGCTTGCCTTGTGAGTCCGTGGTTCCTTTGAGTTTGCCACTACACCAGAGTTATCACAATAGATTGTGATGCTCTTCGGCAAGCTCGGAATCACACCCAACTCTAAAAGGTAGTTCCGGAGCCATACCCCTTCTTTTGAAGCTTCGGAGGCGGCGACATATTCTGCCTCCATGGTGGAGTCAGCAATGCATTTCTGCTTTGCGCTCCTCCAAGATACAGCCCCACCTCCCAAGGTAAACACATAATCTGAGGTCGATTTCTTCTCAACCTTGTCCCCTTGGAAATCCAATTTTGTATAACCTACAGGGCACAAATCCTCACTTTGATAAACCAGGCAGTAATTCCTAGTTCTCTTCAAATACTTGAGGATGTGCTTTACCGCAGTCCAATGCGCCTGTCCAGGGTTAGACTGATATCTCGCTACCATGCCAACGGCATAACATATATCTGGCCTGGTACACAACATGGCATACATGAGACTACCCACCGCAGATGCGTATGGCACAAGACTCATTTCATCTTTCTCCCGCTGTGTCTCAGAACACTGCCCTTAAGAAAGATGAACGCCATATCTGAAAGGTAGCAAGCCTTTGTTGGCGAGTTGCATGCTGAACCAGGCTATCATAGAATTCACATAGGATGCCTCGGATAAGCATAACATCCTTCTTTTACGATCCCGTAAGACCTTAATCCCAAGGATATACCTGTAGGGCTTGAGTCTACGATGGACAACATGAGTTGCCATTAATTAAATTCTTGCCAAGCGTCGTTCTTAGGATACCAGGAATAAATTTCAATTAAATAAACCATGCGATCCTATGCAGGCTCCTACAAAATTAATTGCAGAGGATGGAATTTAGGAATAACTGATCTTCACCGTTTGATCTACAGATCTAGATCGGAGAATAAAACGATGAAGTAAACTTAGATCTGAGATTGAACACCGGCGATGGACAGTTGTTCCTACAGATCTGATCTTCCGATCAGTTCTCTTGCTCCTTGGAAATCTGGTGAGGATTATCTACCAAGTTGGATCCGAGATTTGGAGAAAACGATCAATTTCTCCCTCAGATCAGCCGCCGCCATTTCTCTCTCTTTTCTTTCAATATACTAAAATCTCATACCTTGATCTGATAGAGAGAAAGCCTATATATAGTGCTAGGGTTTTTGAGAAATCCTAACCCTAATGGGCTTGAGCAGTTCATGGGCCAGACCAGGGACCAGATGCAAATAATAAAGTGGGCCCTCTTTATTAATTAATTCTTCCTTGTTCAACCCAGAACATAATTAATTAATAAAACATTGTTTTAACCTTCACCACAGTAACAATGCTGACTCGCCCCTTTATTACCATGTTATTAGGAACGGGTTGCACCAAACCAACATGATCCATATATTTAAGGTTTTAGACATTGATTAATTAATTTGGCTTATGACAATCAGCCATAATTAATTAATCTCTTATTTCCTGAGTAATACCACTCACTCCTTTTCACTTATGCCTGAATTAAATAATTCAACCTGCAGGGTTTAGCATAATGAACCTTTTGAGCTCCTCATGGAATGTCACCATCCTGAAACGGATATGCTTAGCTAAACGTCCAGCCTAAGCAGGCCACACTCAAATTGCCAACACCTAAAATACGGGTATAAGAGTACATGTAAGACTCACCACCATGGTAAATCAAAGTTTGGTTAATCTGTGTGTGCCCCTTATCCTTCAGTTAGGTTTAAGATCATGGGAAGTATGTTAGGGATCTGGCTCATTCGTATGTCAATGAGAATGGCACATTCCATTGTTGATCCCATCAATACATAACCATGTACCGACACATCAAGTAGCTAGGATAAGCCCACTTATGAACCGATGTGCCGTAGCTTAGACCGACAGCCTATCCATGGACTGTCTCAGCTGTGATACTGTTTATATCTCGCTAGGTCAAACGACTCATATGATCCTCTGTGATCTCCTACACACCATATGGTCATTCCTATAGGCGAGACAATAGGATATTATGGTTCGTTGTATGTTTGTTTCATCAGACAACGAGCATTGTTGTAGCAACACATATATGAAGACCAGTGTACAAAACACTTAATCATATATGCTTTCTGTATACAATCCCAACAATCTCCCACTTATACTTAAAGCATAATACCATTGCTTTATCAAAGCATTAAGTGTGTCTATACTGTCAATCACTCCCATTGCATTCACGTCACCTCTTGTCACGATTTCTCGTATGATGTGATACCACACATCCTATGTGTTTCACCACCTTGTGAGCCTTGGGTTCCCTTGAGTTCGTCATTGCACCAACATGATCACAATTCCATGTGATTTTATTAGGCAAACTCAGAACACACACCTCAAGAGGATAACACCGGAGTTATACTGCTTCTTGCGAAACTAATGAAGCTGTCAAAAAACTCAGCCTTCATACCGGAATCCGCAACACACTTTTGTGTTAGATTCCTATAACTCCTCCTCCAAGGCCAACACATAGTTAGAGGTCAATTTCGTTTCCTTATGATCCTCCTGGATATCAGATGCCATTCAACTCACATGGCACATTTGTAAACCAACGTGCTTGTCCTGAGTTGAATTGATATCTGTTTAACATGCTTACAACATTATAGATATCTAACTTCGTTCATTTACAATATAGAAAGACAACAATCTTTCTTGCTATGAACGACTCTCACAGAATCAATTTAAGCGACTTGAGATACCTGAACATCCTTTTCTTGTGACAACACAAGACTTTAATTCAAAAGATGTTCCAAAATCTCATAAGTCCTACTTCTGAAACTGTTCGGATAACCATCCTTTATGCCTGATAATATCTCCACACCATTTCCGAATGTGAAAATACCATTCACATAATGTGCAAGGAAAACCATGCTTTCGCTGACACATAACTGGACTGTGCTGCAAGGAAAACAATATCGCTTTTGCTGTAAGGAAAACAATATCGAAATGTTTGTTACATGATCTGAAGCTCCTTTAAGTTCATACTTGAACTAACTTGGCTTCCAGACATGATGCTTTTCACTTTACCGGACATAACTTATCTGGTTGTTGCATATAGATGTCATCACCTTTTATCAAGGTACCTGTTTATAAAATACGGATGATATCATCTATCTTCCAGATACTTAGATTCATATGCCCTGTTATGGTTAAAAGAATTCGAATGGGTTTAATAGTTGCAACCAGTGAGAAGGTCTTATTGTGAAACATACCTTGCTCACTAACCTAGACTCTCGAATATACTAGGTTACCATTCGAGTATTAATCTTGTATATAATTAGTTGCCTATAGCTGGAAAGTTATTTGGCAATCACTGATCCTGATACACAACAATAACCTTTACTGATTCATTTCTGAATTCATGACTTGACGTCATAAGGCTGCATCATTTGTCTTAACAGCTTCGTTGCGCTTTAAGGGATAAGTACGATGTTGTTCGTTAAGCTGGCAACAAGTCCAGAGTCTGTTTCCACGAACCAGTACCATTAAGCCTGTTAAGGTAAACTCCTACTGCAACGATGCTCCTTTAACATTGTCAGTTAATGGTGCATTAATTTGTGGTTCATCAACTTACACAGGTGATCGTGCAATTGGTACCATACTTTCCAAGGTATGCTCAATATGCCACGGGATATTTCCTGATGGTTTTGAATTGTCTTCTCTAAAATGTTAGAGAACAATCTCACATTTGGATTCATGGTTTCACCCTATACAACTTGCTTGTATCTAGGATATACAAAACAACCATCTCTTTCGTTTACCTGGAAGAGCCCACAAAACAGTACTAGCATAAACCTTTCTTCCAAACAATCAGCTTCCTATATCAGCGTAACAACTGAATTACCCACCATTGCCCTTTTGACATAGTCAAGGTCTGCTAGGGTATTTGGAACTGATTTAGAAGGCACTAGATTAAGCAAACACACAACTGCTTTTGGCGCTGTTCCCAAAACAAAAATTTGGCAAAGCTGGCATAACTTATAAACATTTAAAAAATCCTATTTCGTTTTAGCCTACACTATCCCAATCGAGGGATAATAGGTGTAGTTAACTGGGATGCAATCCCTTTGCTCTGCTAGATACTGCAAAACCCCATTACTTAAGATATACCATTATGAATGAACCATAATGTTTTACGGTCTTGTTTAACTTATTCTCTACCTTAGTCTTGAATGCTCTTGATTAAAGCAAGAGACTAAGACTTGTAGTGAACTAGATAAACATATCCAAATCTTAAATGATTACAGTATCAATGCCTGTTAAGGCAACTGCCGAAGTAGACTCAAACCAGCAAACCAGAGCAAACACGAAATAATCTATAGAGATACAATCGCCTATTAAAAAGGTTTGGTTACCATCTTATACCTCTAAGTAGTTGTCATAAGTACCATTCTTAGGAATACCTGGATTGAATCCATAATTCCAAGAATTACTTAAAACTACTTAGACTGATGTAACCTATCTTTATAGAGATTCTTTAAATTATACCTTAGAACATTGATAGTTTATGTAATCAAGTAATGAAGAGACAATCATCCATAATAGAAAACACGGTTATTCATTATGATAGAAAAACTCTATCGAATAACTGATAATCCATAACAATAGATGAAAAATATGTTTATCAAAACCAAAACAACATCTCTTCAGAAACTTGAATTAAAACAAAGTTTTTAACATAAACTCAAAGCAAATAACTCCAACAGCTCGAGAACAATCTCCAGCATCTTCCTTGGAGTTGGTAGTCCCATCATCCTCAAGCATTATCATCATCTTGATTCTCTGCACAGTGTAGCCAAAATATGATTAGTACTCACAATAACCACTACTCACAAGGAGTAGAAAACTGATACTAAACATGTAAATGATGACGTACCTCGTCCATTGGTTTTAACACTTGGACAATTTGCTTTCCAGTGTCCTAGCTTGCCACAACAGTAACACTTGCCATTTCCTTTAACTTTCCCAGCCTTTTTCTTTGGAGCATGAACTCCATTGTTGCCACCAGCAGTTTTCTTGTTCTTATTCCTAGCCGTTCTCTTAGGTTTTGCTCGTTTAGGAGCAGCAGACCGGCTACCGGAAGAAACCAAAACTGCTTTCTCGGGTTCCATCAGGGACTGTGCTGCCATCAAGTCACTGAGTAACTCAGTAAGAGTATACTCCTTTTTGTTCATCACATCATTCAACTTGAAGTTTTCAAAGGACTTGGGAAGAGAGTTTAGTATGATATTGACTTGGGCTTTCGCATCAATACCACCACCATGCAACGTTAGTTCATCCATGAGGTGAGTCATGGCAACCACGTGCTCTCTCACTGAACTGCCTTCAGACATTTTCTTACTCACAATCTCCTTCATGAGATTGAATCTGACAGTTCTGTCCGTCTCCCCATAAGTCGTTGTTAGATTATCCATAATCTCACAGGCCTTATCATAATGCTGATGCTGCAACTGCAGTACCTTACTCATAGTGGTCATGATGTAGCAAATCACTACATTATTAGACTTGATCCACTTATTGTAAGACTGTTGCCGCTCGGCAGTAGCATCAGCAGCTGGGACTGGCGGACAAGGATCAGCAAGGACAAACTTGTGTTCTTCCGAAACAAGGATATAATCCAAATTACATTTCCATTCAAGGAAATTCGGACCATTGAGAGGATTTTGAACGAGGGTATTTATGACATTGTTCATAGACATATCTGAAAACAAATAAGCAAATTAAAGTAAGCACATACTACGAACAATTAAAACAAATATGCATAGAACCTTTAGATAAAACAATGCAATTTGCTTCCTCCAATTGCCCAAGCTAATTCACCGCAAGCTACCCGAGTAGACGTTTACGACAAACGCTCAACCAGACCAAAATAAGTCCTTTAACTTCTTAACATGCCAGGTATCTTAAGCAAAATAAACTAATATTGGAGATCTTTAGACCATGTTCACCTATCCGGAGCAGGGACATCACAAATGAGTTATACTCCAGGCAACATCTAAGCCAAAATTAACCATAAGCCTAACTCCGGACGTTTAGAGCAATTTTAGCATACGTACTGGACCCATGCCGCATGCCCATTACATCCTTTGTTATCCCATTTAGATTAATCTTAGAGACTTGTGAGAGTTGTCTCAATGCAAACTACCCGAGTAGACGTTTGCTTAGAGGCTCCCACTTCTCATCTTAAAATAAATGTTTTATTTGGAAACCTCATCGCATTAGAACTGGTAAGTTACTTCTAACGCAAGCTACCCGAATAGACGTTTACGCTTCGAAATACCTTACTTCTAATGAGAAGTCGTATTTGTAGAGGTCCAATGATCTTGGTTAGAAAAGAACCAAAATCCAGCTTAGTATTTTTTAATTCTAAAGGTTTCATGCGCACACATTATTTTATGTTGCCATAAATTAGGTCATATCTAAAATTCCATCATAAAATAATATGAATCCTGGAATTTTTAGACACAATTTAAAACATAAAATAAATCACATAAAGCATGCTTGATAATTTAAAAATTACAACATGCTTAAACAGTAAATAATTAAAGCAAGTAAACATGCTTTCCTATTATTTACTAGTGCGCACATAATAAATCACATCAGTACGAGAAATAATTAAATAAACAATTAAAATTTCTCGTGGCCCCTCAGATGCGATTACAACTGAAAATAATTAAATCTAACTATTACAAGATTTATTTTTCAGTACAGATCTTCAAACTGGGCCTCCGTTGGACTTTAAATCTAATTTGAACTTGGGAAATCAGCATTTGGGCTTCAAAGTAGGGTTTCAGGCCCAAAGGGGAGTGCCAAAACCTAATTTCAGACTGCGGGCCGCCTCTGGGCTGATAAGCCCAATTTCCGGCCCGGGCTTGGAAACCCTAGGGTTTGGAAACCCTAATTTCCAACCCAGCCGCCACAGTTCATCGCAGCCACCGGTGCTGCCTTTCTGGCCGCTGCCTGCGGCCGGCCACCCGGCCCCAACTGTCGCCTACGATGCCAACACCAGCAGCCACCGTCGTCGGTCACTAGGTGGCAGCCAACACCGGCAGCAGTGCAAAGAGAATCGCGAGAGGAAGCTGAGCGCGGCTTGCTCTCCGCCGGCCACCACCGCCGTGCGTAAGCGACTCGCGCGCGGCCAGCCTCGGCAGCACTCTCACTCTTCGCCGGCGCTCGTAGGGAGCTCGCGCACAGCCTCCATCCACCGCAGATTCGAAGACAACCACCTCCCGAAGTTCGCGTCGTCTTCTTTGTGCTTGAGTACAACGCGCAGAGGCTGCCCACGGCGGAAACCTAGCTGCCGCAGGCTGAGCCTCTGCTCACCACCTTCCGCGCACCTGCCGGACTGGGAGCTCATCGGGTTCGCAAGCAGCAACAGTGAGATGGGCACGGCCCAGACGCAGGGAAAGAGACCCTGCCGCTGCCACCCACCGAGGCCTCCGCCGCCACTCACCGTGGTCGCCGCCGGCGAGATCCTGGTCACTGCTACTACACTGAATCTGTTGTCATCGTCATCATTCTTCGATTCTTCCGGATTTCAAATTCTCCAATTTTACAGATTTGAATAATAAAGAAAATAAAAAAAATAGATCAAAATCTATTACATGATTTTCCCTATTAAATCTAACCTCGAATTTTCTCGTGGTGAAAAAACAGATCCAAAAATGAGAAGGCCACGAGAACAAAAACATCCACGACAATTTAAATCCATCCATGAACATACATATCTATTTAATCTCAATTTATCCAAGAGAGAGCCTAAGAATATGAACCTGGCTCTGATACCAATTGTAGGGTTTGAGTCTACGATGGACAACATGAGTTGCCATTAATTAAGTTCTTGCCAAGGGTCGTTCTTAGGATACCAGGAATAAATTTCAATTAAATAAACCATGCAATCCTATGCAGGCTCCGACAAAATTAATTGCAGAGGATGGAATTTAGGAATACCTGATCTTCACCGTTTGATCTAAAGATCTAGATCGGAGAATAAAATGATGAAGTAAACTTAGATCTAAGATTGAACGCCGGCGATGGACAGTTCTACCTACAGATCTGATCTTCTGATCTGTTCTCTTGCTCCTTGGATATCTGGTGAGGATTATCTACCAAGTTGGATCCGAGATCTGGAGAAAACGATCAGTTTCTCCTTTAGATCAACCGCCACCGTTTCTCTCTCTTTTCTTTCAATATATTGAAATCTCATACCTTGATCTGATAGAGAGAAGGCCTATATATAGTGTTAGGGTTTTTCAGAAACCCTAACCCTAATTGGCTTGAGTAGTTCATGGGCCTGACCAGGGATCAGATGCAAATAATAAAGTGGGCCCTCTTCATTATTTAATTCTTCCTTATTCAACCCAGAACATAATTAATTAATAAAACATTGTTTTAACCTTCACCACGGTAACAATGCTGACTAGCCCCTTTATTACCACGTTATTATGAACGGGTTGCACCAAAATAACATGATCCACATATTTAAGATTTTAGACATTCATTAATTAATTTGGCTTATGACAATCACCCATAATTAATTAATCTCTTATTTCCTGAGTAATACCACTCACTCCTTTTCACTTATGCCTGAATTAAATAATTCAACCTGTAGGGTTTAGCATAATGAACCTTGTGAGCTCCTCAGGGAATGTCACCATCCTGAAACGGATATGCTTACCTAAACGTCCAGCCTAAGCAGGCCACACACAAATTGCCAACATCCAAAATACGGGTATAAGAGTACATGTAAGACTCACC
Source organism: Plectranthus barbatus (assembly GCA_026898455.1). NCBI lineage: Eukaryota > Viridiplantae > Streptophyta > Magnoliopsida > Lamiales > Lamiaceae > Plectranthus > Plectranthus barbatus. The sequence goes on from JAPKLW010003826.1 coordinate 32,487, forward strand.
ACCATGGTAAATCAAAGTGTGGTCAATCTGTGTGTGCCCCTTATCCTTCAGTTAGGTTTAAGATCAAAGGAAGAATGTTAGGGATCTGGCTCATTCGTATGTCAATGAGAATGTCACATCCCACTATTGATCCCATCAATACATAACCATGTACCGACATATCAAGTAGCTAGGATAAGCCCATTTATGAACCGATGTGCCGCAGCCTAGACCGACAACCTATGCAGGGACTGTCTCAGCTGTGATACTGTTTATAACTCGCTAGGTCAAATGACTCATATGATCCTCTGTGATCTCCTACACACCATATGGTTATCCCTATAAGCGAGACAATAGGATATTATGATTCGTTGTATGTTTGATTCATCAGACAACGAGCATTGTTGTAGCAACACATATATGAAGACCATTGTACAAAACACTTAATCATATAGGCTTTCAGTATACAATCCCAACAGTACCCAGCTTCTCCCAAATCCTTCATTTGGAACTGCTCGGATAACCAGCTCTAGATTTCCGACATCACTCCCTCGTTGTTTCCAAATTGGAGTATGTTGTCCACATATAGTGCAAGGAAAACCATGCTCCCACTAACACAAAGTCGGTAAGCACAACTTTCGTTCTCCAACTGTGAAAATCCATAGGATTTAATCATATCGTTGAAACGTAAGTTCCACGACCTCGAAGCTTGCTTAAGACCGTAAAAGGACTTCTTAAGCTTCCAGAAAAGATGTTCTTCGCCGTTGCATATGTAACCCTCGGGTTGCTGCATATAGATGTCCCTACCTTCTTCAAGGTAACTGTTTAGAAAAGTGGTTTTGACATCCATCTGCCAAATCTCGAGGTCCATATGCGCAACTATGGCAAAGAGTATCCAAATGGATTTGCGCATGGTTACGGGTGAAAAGGTATCGTCATAGTCTATGCCCTCTTTCTGACTATAACCCTTTGCCACCAGCCTGGCTTATAAAGCCTTAATTTCTCCATCCGCCCCTTTATTTCTCTTGTATACCCATTTGCACCCTATGGCTTGAAAGCCATCCGACAGCTCAGCTTTCTGGTATACATCCATAGCAGTTACGGATTCAATCTCAGAATCCATGGCGACACGCCATTTTTCAACATCCTTGTCTTGCAATGCCTCTTCGTAGGTCAGTGGGTCAGAGTCCTCATATCTGTCTTCCGGGCTCAAGTCCGAAGCCTCACCCACGAACATGTACCTTTCTGGCTAGAAAATAACTCTCCCACTGCGACGAGGCATCGGTGCTGTGTCAGCAGTAGGTGCAGTAACTTGTGGTTCTACACCTTGCACTAAAGAACGCGCCTGTGGTGCTGAACCTCTCACAGGTGCACCCACATTCGCATGTTACCCTTCCCTTGGATTCGCATTCTCGTTTTCAATTTCTTGAAGAACGATATCACTCCTTGACTTGTGGTTTCTCACATACTCGTCCTCCAAGAATCTAGCGTTGGTGCTAACAACGACTCTTTGACTCTCAGGACAGTAAAAGTAACCACTTTTCGTTTTCCTGGGATACCCTATTAACAACATTACTTTGGACCTGCTTTCTAACTTATCAGGATCCTTTGTCAGCACGTGTGCCGGACAACCCAATACTCAGAACTTGCACAAACTAGGTTTGCGACCAAGGAAGAGCTCAGCAGGTGTCTTAGGAACCGATTTAGAAGGCACCTAATTCAATACGTAAGCCGTTGTTTCCATTGCGTATCCCAAAAACGAAATGGGTAAGTTTGCATAGCTCATCATTGATTTTACCATCTCTTAAAGAGTTCTATTTCGTCTTTCAGCTACACAGTTTTGCTGGGGAGTACCCGGTGCAGTCCACTAGGATGTAATCCCGTGATCTGACAAATACTATAGGAACTCATTACCGAGGTATTTGCCACCGGGGTCAGATCGCAGTGACTTGATAGTCTTCCCGACCTTCTTTTCTACCTCAGCCTTGAACTCTTTGAATTTCTCAAAGCATTCAGACTTTTAGCGAATCAGGTAAACATATCCGTATCTTGAGTAGTCGTCAATGAAAGTGACGAAGTACTTAAGACCTCCATGACCCTGTGTGGACATGGGCCCACATAAGTAGAATGAATCATTTCCAACACTTCCTCTGCTCGAGTCTGACTAGCCTTGAAAGGCCTAGAAGGCAGTGTAGGAACTGAGTCTACAATAGGCGACATGAATCGCCATTTATT
>JAPKLW010003827.1:15094-34692 GCA_026898455.1 Plectranthus barbatus
GTTTAAATTTTTACTCCAATTACCTTAACAATTTAAAATAATAGTAATTTAAATTTAGACAGGTATTTTTCAATAAAAAAATACTCATATTTCGATTAAAATCCACATTCACGCCCATAATAATTTAAATTTCAATAAAACAAATTAAAAGAAAAGCTTCGATTAAACCCTTTTTTCTTAATATTAAATGATAGCAAGTTCACGAAGCATTCCCCTATAAAAATGTCGATTTCCAATGCAGATTTCATTTCTCAAGCCTGACAAAAAACAAAATCAGTTGAATACGATGGGAACTCAATTTCTGGTGTTTGCAGTTGTTTTGCAAACCTTTCTCCTTGCTGGATTTGCCCAAGATCTCCCTCTCCATCACCGGAAATTTGTGTTCGAAATGCTTCCGAGAGGTCCAGTTCCGCCGTCAGGTCCGTCCAATCCAACACCAACAGAGCATGCAATCACCGCAAAACCCAAACGTAATTTCGGGAAGCTTCCAAAAGGCGTGCCCATTCCGCCGTCTGCTCCGTCCAACAAATCAAACATTCCTCCGCCGTATCCGCAGCCCAAACTTGTTTTCGGGAAGCTTCCGAAGGGAGTACCCATTCCGCCGTCTGGATCGACCAGCAAATCAAACCTTCCACCACCACCACCACCACATAATCACAACTGATGATATATATATATATATATATATATATGGATAAATAAAGGCGTGATATGATCATTTGTTTAGACAGCCGATATATAAAATTATTATTAATCAGAAACATATATGCTTCTATTCCAAACTTTGGCTCCTTCGTTTCTATATATCAAATCTAGGGGTGGGAAAAAATATCGATATATCGTGCATATCGTATCGAGAAGAATATCAAAAATACCGAAATCTTGATATACCGTTATTAACGGTATGGTATCATACCGTACCGAAAATTAACGGTACGATAACAGTATGAGAATCTAGATATCGGGGTATACCGTCTATATACCGTACCGAAGATATAATAATTATAATTTATTTTATATTTTAGATAATTATTAATAGTAGTATTAAATTATGAGTGAAAATGATTTATATGAGTTATAAACTTATACTTAATTAAAAATTACAGCTTTTAAATAAAAATTTTCAGTATGGTACGGTATAGTACGGTACGATATATCATAAAATCTGGGTTCGGTATACCATAAAGTTTCGGTACGATACGGTATACAGAAATATCGATACGGTAACGATTTTCATTTTATATCATACCGAGATTTCGGTATACCGAAAGTTTCGGTACGGTATCGGTATGAAAATTTTTATACTGTTAATTTCGGTACGGTATACGGTACGGTACAATATTTTCGGTATGTCGTACCGACCCACCCCAATCAAATCAAACTTTGATTGAAAAGAAGGTTATTTTTAACAAAATGATATTATTTTGTTCATTTTATTTTTAATTTTTTAACTAGCCGCATTATTGTTATGTTAAATGTGTATATATATGAGATTTCCTCAGTAATTATATAAACCCATCCAAAAAATCCATGTAAGTTCACTGGCTCATAATATTTGCAAGAAGGAATTAATGAGCTTTATAAATATTGGGTCTTCAATGTTTATATATAAAAACCGTATTAAATTCAATTCAAAAATATATATTTGCTTGGGATATAAAACCGTAATATATAGATTGTGATATAAAACCGTATTTTTCCTTGTATATATTTGCTTTCATTGTATAGCGTATTGATCATATGAGAATAGTTTTTAGTATAAGAAATGAGAATAAATTTCAGCCTTTGATTTTGTGATATCAACGCTCATGATCAATTTTAGTCCGTATGCAGTTTTCCTCGATTATCTTGCAGTTTTGATTCATTAAGGTTATTTTTGTAATTTTAGAGTTTTTAAAATTTAAAAGGTATATGCTTCCATATTTATTTAGATTTTGTATGTCTTATTTCGCGCGTTCTGATTTCTTATTCCTCCTTCGTTCGATTCAATTTATAGATCTTCTCTCGATCGGATTTTTTATGTTTTTGGATTTGGCTTTCGTGATCGCTCTCGGCTTCGAAATTGTGGTTGTTGTTGAGTTTTGTTTTTTATTTTGGAGTTCGGTCGTTTGAAGAGGACATGTCTGATCGATCATCTGAAGGTAAGTTTAATACTTTGTATTTTTTATTTTCGATAGTGTTCATGGTTCTATTGATTTTTTTTTATGTTAGGAGATGATTTGATCTTGTTTTTAAATTCTAGACTCTGTTTGTAATTGATTCGTGCATGAATATAGTTTTAAGAAAAATTGTGTTATTCAGATGTTCATTTTTCCTTTCTTATGGTGCATCTTTAGTCTTAACATTGTTCATTTTTTCATCTTTCAGGTTCATTAATTCCAAATTGTGTTGATAGTTTTAAAAAAAATTGTGTTATTCAGATTTTCATTTTTCCTTTAGTATCATGCATCTTTAGTGTTAACATTGTGCATCTTTATATCTTACAAGTTCATCTATTCCAAAGTGTGTTGATGAGATTAAGCCTTTTAAGGGCAAGGTTTTTAGAACTGTTGATGATGGTATTGATTTTTATAGGCTATTGTGGGTATTTTTGTGTTGGATTTGAAGCCCAAGGACGAATTATTTCAATAAAGAAATAGAAAGGTGTTAAAAAAGGGAAGACGAGGATATTATTTCTGGCTATACTACAACAGATACAAGAAATAGAACGAAATTCGGCAATTTAAACAATAATAAGGTAAATTATGTCTGGATCGAGCTATATCGAACTGTGGTTCTATAGAATGCCTCTTCTTTTTTGCTATCGTCCCTAAAAATGAGTCTTTCCTGAAATATTTATACTCATCTCAGGTAACGCTTCCTTCTTTAATTCTGCAATCTTCGCCGATCTTTACTGCCAAATTCATGTCGTTGCATAATTTCCAAAAGATCCGTTCTTCCCTAATTAAATATGCCTTTATTGCCGACCAGCCGTTCGAACTTTTTATGGTTCGAACCGTAATTTTCGATCTCTCCTTCGACCTATCCCGATGGGCCTCCAAATCCAGAAATCCAGCCCATATTTCCTGGATCACCTTTTAACGGGCCTTTTTCCCTTTTTAAAATTATCGACCTCAACAATAGCCCCCTCGACTTGTCAAGTTACTTCCAAAAGAAGCTTGGTAACTCGAGTCCTGATTCGAGAATATTTCCAGATGTATGGCTCATCAGATCCCTTTTTAAGGGAATCCGGATTGGTGGGATGTCTTATTTAGACATCCTCTCGGCTCGAAGAATCAATTCCTCTGTGGGGATATCTTCTGATTCGTGCTACTCCGTAAAATAGCGACGAATGTCGGCGATTATGGCCCGAATCCATAGTACGCAGATTTTAGACAGTCCGGGTTCTGTCTTTAAGCCATCTGGTTCCGTAAATTCATCGGGATGAACTTACAAAGTATGAGCATAGCTCGATTTTATCGAGGTATAGTTAGCTTGAGATAAATTCGAATCATTATCATTTTGAGATGTTTCAAAACTTCCCGCCAACCTGTCATGGCATTTGCGAAATTTCTGCATAAATCAAGGGCTAATTGTCGGAAGTCGGACGGTCTCCCCTTTTTATAACGTTTTCTCGGGAATCATCACCTCCATCTTCTCTCATCGCCTTCTTCGTCTTCCTCCTCCGATCAGAGAATCTGCCGATTGAGATTCAGGTAACGCACTTATTATCTTTTCATAATTAATTTTCTTGCTCTTTAACTGCCATAGCCTCCTATTTCTTCTTCTTTCGTGCATTAAGACCGGGTTTCTAGGTTTTTATTCTGATTTCTCCGATCGCTTATTCTTTTTCCGACTAGGTTTTAGCACCATCTGCCAATTCCGCCGTCGATTAGAAATACCATGGCCCATGATTCTGATTTTCACATTCCTACACCACCCTTCACCCCTTCCCCCGAAAGGGACCTTTCGATTAATCACGCCGTTCAACCAGATTGGGATCTAATCTTTCAAGAACCAGAAACTTCTCGTCGTCCAGGGAAGGAGAAAGTCCCTGACGAAACACCCGAGGAACCTCCATCATCATCTAATTCTGAAGACGACACTCCTATTGCCGAGACTTTTCGCCGTCTAGAAAGAACCTCAAATACCATCGAAACTAGCGGATCAAACCTCCAGCTTTCCAGCAGAATCCCATCAACAACCGTTTCAACTGATCCTTTGATCGTTGGCAAATGGACACTCCCAACAGACTGGTCTACCCATAGGGTCCTCGGGGCCATTTATTCGATCACTAAAAATGATATGCTTGCCTTGGCTGACTCCGTCCCATGCTTGGGAGCCACTTACATCCGTCCTAAACAAAACCGCCGATGCTTCGACCCCCCGGTTGGCTTCGCAGCCTTTTATACCGCAGCCATGGAGAACGGAGTTGGTCTCCCGATCCACTATTTCTTCAGTGAGGTCCTTGCCTCGTACAACATTTCTCCTTTTCAACTGGCTCCTAACAGCTGGTGTCACTTAGTCGGAGTGTTCCTAGTCTGGATGGACCTAGGATTAGGTCTCCCCACAGTTCGTGAGTGGCATTACATGTATAGGATGAACCAATGCCGAGACAAGCATTATTATTACTTTACTAGATAGAAGACGGGACAGACGCTATTAGTTCAGAAGCCCCCGACGAACTCTCCCAATTGGTGGAACACCTTCTTTTTTCTCAAACTTAACCCCTCGCATCCTGAGTTCATCAGCCATGGCGGGACTCCAATAAGTGGGTCTTCTCTTTTAAGAATATGTTCGTTAACTACTTCTGTACTAATGCATCCTTTTTGCAGTGCGAGAAAGGACAACCCTTACTCCCTCCGAGCAGGCATGGATCGATCGTGCATACGATGTCAGCGTTAGTGATCGCGAGTGGCCCAAACTACAACTTGGCTGATTCGTGATGGCTCACCGTTATCTCGATCACAACTGCCATATCAACGATCTTCCTGAAAACATGAAGGGCCGAGGAGTTTCTTATGAACAAGTCGCACAGGCCCTCCGAGAGAAGAAGAGGGTTCGAGAAGAGCTCGAGCAAAAATGTCAGGAAGAGAACCCCCCTAAGAGGTCTGCCACCTCGTCGAGCCATCACCCTCCGACTCCGCCTCCTCCTCCAGTTAAGTCCGCCGATATTCCCAAGGATACTCGCCATACTCCCCAGCCGGACTCTTCACACAAGGAGTCCGATCGTAAGAAGGAGAAAGAAGGAGGATCATCAGACCGTCACCACCGCTCTTCAGACAAAGACTCCGACCTGAAGGAAAACTTGGAGATGTCTCTGACCAGATCGCAAGCAGCCCCGATAAACGCGAGGGTGGACTCATTCTTGGTCCATGCTCGCAAACTGCTGCTCAATCCTCCCCCCAAAGATCCTATTGCAGGGGCACTCTTCAACAGGCTTTCTCGCTTTGAACAGCGTCAGCTAGAGGTAACCCTTCCATTGCTTTCTATCTTATCTATTTTCTACTAAGTACCGATTTGCAGGATGCAATGGAGTTCGAAAAGATTGACCGCGAGATCAAAGCCTTTGAAGACAAATGTGCCGAGGAGATTTTAAAACTTCGGGGCGAGGTCGAGACTCAGAAGAAGAAGGTTGTTGCTTTGGAGGAGAAGCTGGATGGGACCGAAGGCATCGCCGCTTCTTTTGCTGTGAAGGCAAACAACACCGAAGCGGAGCTGAAAGCATGTCAGAGCGAACTGGAGAGCTCGAAGAAGAAGTACGATGCCGACATTGTTGTGCTCTCCAGCGATATCCAAAAGAGGGGAAATCAGCTCAAAGTCATGCACGAGCAGCTCATCGCCAAAGAAGAAGAGCATAAGGCTGAACTGAAGTGCTGCCAGGATGAGATCGCTCGCCTCAAGTCTGGAGAGGGCCTCGACTTTGAGTCCATCATCCAGACTCCTTACTTCGCCGAGACATACGAGGTATCCACTTGCCAAGCCTCCTCTTTCCATGTTTACGCTTTGATTTCATTTAACTTTAACAGATACTTAATACTTTACCTGCCGTACTTACAGACTCTCGCCGAACAGGTCGATCAGGAAATCAGAGGGAAGATATCTTCCTGATACCCCGATCTCGACCTGAGCATACAAGATGAGGCAGAACAGACCGAGCAAGAGACCCCGAAGCAGATTCAAAATCTTGGTTTTGGCAGCCCCAAGCAGCAGGAGACCGGAGAGGTGGGTGGCAACTCTCAACAGCAGACTGACATCGGCGAATGAATCTTCTTTTTACTGAACAATATTAACTTTATATTCGAACAACTCCTACTTCATTTCCTTTTTACGCTTTTCCATGAATGATCGTTTTTCTTGAGTATCGATACATTTTCGTAGTTTCTTTATTCGCATCATATTCCTGCACAGAGAACCTCGAGATTAGGATGGGCGATGTCGTAGCATCGCCCCTCCGACGCTCAAGTTAGTATGGATAATAACAAAATAAAATATAGGAAATAGACAGGATATAATATACTTATCTGGCCCATGATCGAACTCACTAATATCAATGCCACCCCATTGATTTACTATACTTTAGAAATAATACTTCTTTAGATGTCTCACGTTCCAACTGTTAGCAATCTCCCGACCATCGTAATCTTCCAGATGATACGCACCTCGCCCGACCACCCGTGTCACTTTATACGGCCCTTCCCAGGTCGGTGTGAGCTTCCCCACACTTTTATCTTTGGTATTCTGAAACACTCTCCGCAGCACCCAATCTCCCTCTCGAAAGGTCCGTAGCATGAGCTTCCGATTATAAATCCTCTCAACTTGCGATCTCCTCTGGGCCATCATTATCAAGGCTCGATCCCTACTTTCATCTATAAACTCCAGATTTTTAAACAACTTATCACTATTGCGTACTTCATCGCACAACTCAACTCATAAATTCTTCGCCCTTGTTTCAACAGGTATAACCGCCTCTTCCCCATATGCTAAAGCAAAGGGAGTACTCCCCGTTGCAATGCATGGGGTGGTTCGATATGACTAGAGTACTCCTGGGAGTTCATCGACCCATCCAGTTTTGAGTGCATGCAACCGTTTCTTCATCATAGCCATAATAGTTTTATTAGATGACTCGGCCTGCCCATTCGCCTCCGAATAACGTGGCATAGAAAAGACTAATTTAATCCCATACCAATCACAAAATTCCTGAACTTTTCTACCGGTGAACTGCGTCCCATTATCGATTTTGATCTCCTTTGGTATTCCAAATCGACACAATATATTCATCCAAAGGAATTTTATAACCTCCGGTTCGCGTACATTACGAAACGCTTCTGCTTCAACCCATTTCGTGAAATAATTCGTTGCGACGAGCAGATATTCCTTCTGGCCCGCACCTTTTGGGAGTTTCCCAACAATGTCCATTCCCCACGCCATGAAGGGCCATACGGGCACAGTCGCGTGGAGCGGTTCCGCATGCTTTTGTACTGTTACTTCGAACCTCTGACAAGCTTCACAGCTCCTCACATATTCCTTTGCATCTTTTCGCAAGGTTGGCCAATAAAACCCCGCTAATATAACTTTATGATCTAGAGTTCGAGCTCCCTGATGACTTCCACAATCCCCTTCGTGAACTTCCATTAGGACGGCAGGGATTGTTCCATTGGGAATGCATTTTAGAAGGGGTCCCTCCAACGATCATCTATACAATTCACCATTATAAATAATGTACTTCGCAGCCGCTCGTGCTATGCGGGCTGCTTCCGCTCTCTCCTCTGGGAGTACTCCATCTTTGATATACCGCAATATGAGATCAATCCAAGTCCCGACCGGTTGTATCTCGTTTACCTCTTCATAACTTTGAACTATCGATTCATTTGCCCATGTTACAGGTGCAGCCTTCTCTCGTCTCTCCTGTTGAGAGGAAGCCAAATTTGCTAATGCATCAGCCTCTGTGTTTTCTTCTCTGGGTACATGCCTTATCTCGAAACTGTCGAAGTATGCACTGATCCACCGAGCCATCTCATAATACTTTGAAAATCGGGGTTCCTTCACTTGGTACTGATTGTCTACCTGAGACACTACCAGCTGCGAATCACCTCGAACCTGTAGACGCTGTTTAGGGTTTTTCCGTGAACTGAATCACCAAAACCAATTTGAACCAGATCGATTTATGGTTATTGCACATGATTAAAATTCACAAAACCCTAGCATGCTCCTATGAATTTAATACATAGATTTGTGGATTTAGGGTTTACCGTAACTCCGTCGAGTCTGAACCGATCTTTCGCGTTTGAATTCCAAAACTCAATTCAACCACGCGATTCGATTTAATCTGCGGAAGCAGAAATTAGAAATCTAATTTCTTAGAAAATATCGAAAAACAAAGAGAGAAGAAACGAGAAATCTGTTCTCCAGATTAGATCTTCAGGGCTGTGTCCCAATGCTGCTCAGACATGCTACTGGTGAGGATTCCACAGATCTGTGTTGTAGACCGGAGCAGAAAAATCCTTCTTCGCCCACTCTCTCTCTCTGCCTCTAGGTTTTCACTGATTTGAATGTGTTCAATAGTGGCTAGGGTTTCCAGAGAGAATGGTCTATTTATAGACCCAGGGTTTTATCCCTAATGGGCTACTGGGCCCTTTTTCAGCATGTTTAATTGGGCCAGTCCTGGGACCTAATGCAAATAATAAAGTGGGCCTATAATTAATTAATTCTCATGTCCACAACCCAGGACACAATTAATTAATTAATATTAATTCTTTTTCACCACAGAATTAATTCTGACCTACCTCTTTATTACCACTTTATGAGAACGGGCTGCATTAATTGAGAATCCCCATATTTAAGGTTACCGGACATTCATTAATTAATCGGAGCCTCTGACAAGCTCTAACTACAATTAATTAATATCTTATTATTCCTGAGTAGTACCACTCAAACCTTATCACTCGTGCCTGAACTTAATCAGCCTGCAGGACTTTGGCACGATGAATGTTATTGAGCTCCTTAGGGAATGTCCCCATCCTATTACTCTGATATGGTTACCTAAACCCAGTCTCAGGCGGTACTACACGAATTGTTGTTACCCAAGATACGGTTATACGAGCACGTTACTTAGGCTCTCCACCATGGCAAGTCAAAGCAACAATCAACCCGTGCAAACCCCTGAACCTTCGTTAGGGTTTGGACTCAATCAATATAACGAGATCTTGTATTCGCTGATGTCAGACAGACGAATACATCTCACTGCGGTCCATCAATACGCCACCTCTGCGTACCAGCATGTCAAGTAACCAAGACAGACTACTTATTCCGACAATGCCGCAGCCATCCGGACAGACGTATCCTCATACGTTATCTCGGCTGTGATCAGGTTTATGTCTCACTAGGTCAAGTGATCATACTGTCTTCTGCGATCTACAACACGCCGTATGATCGTCCCTATTGGTGAGACAAGAGGATACCATTGTTCATACATGTACGATTGTTAACAGATAGGAGAAATAAACCGTTGTATACTCATTATAATAAATGTTGTCAGTATACAAAACCCATCAATCTCCCACTTATACTCAAAGCATAACTAAGCTATTACAGAGTATACAGTCCGTCTATCTAGTCTGCTGTCACTTTAACCACTATCAGTGGTCGGCATCCACCTCAGACCCAGCTCACGAATATGTCTTTCGTAAACTTTCTGCGGCAAGCTCTTTGTAAACGGATCAGCAAGATTGTCAGCGGTGTCAATCTTCTTAATCAGCACATCGCCCCTCGATACGATTTCTCGTATAATACGGTACTTTCTCTCTATGTGTTTGCTTGCCCTGTGAGACCGCGGTTCCTTTGAGTTAGCCACAGCACCAGAGTTATCACAATAAATTGTGATGCTTGATAAGCTCATTATTTCACTCACTTATCTATATTATTTTTCTACTATTTTATGTAGTTTTATCGAGTTTATATTTATATTTTATGCATGAATCAATATTAGGTGGTATTAGGCATATTTTGGTATCTGTAGGTTTTTAAGCCTAAACTCACGAGAAAACCGTTCTGAAAGCAGTGACGTGTAAGAGTAGCAGTGAAGAGTTTTTCCACATGAGGAATTTGGGCTATTGGCGCATGGCAATGGATGATGCTTTGAGTTAGCTCTCCAACGCAACTGGAATCGGTTCAATCGGAGTTTGGAGGAGGAAGTTATGGCCAAAACCGTGAGACTGCGCAGAAGGGGCGAGAAGCTGCATCGACAGACGCCAATCAGCATCGATTGACGCCGACCAGGAAGTCACGTCGATCGACGTGGATCAGCCACGATCAACACGAGCGAGTCTGCTGGAGCGGAAATCTGATAAAAATCGGATTTATTCATATCTTTAGCCCTAGATTTGATATGATACACCTCCACCTCTATATATAACCATGTAAAATCGAATTTTAAGCATTCTTCATTCCAGATTTCAGATTTTAGAGATTCCAAGAGTTTTGAGGTTTATGTTTGAAGACATATTTTTGTGGGAAGACATTCAGACCCAAGTTTTTATGCAATTCTGGTTGTATCTTTCTATGATGAATATTACTCTGAATATGTGTAACTAATCTCTTCCTCAGATTCTAGGGTTTCGAATTATCAATGTATACATGTTTGATTAATTGAATTATTTTCCCTTTTCCTTCGTAGTTTGTGAAATTTGTGCTTATTCATAATCTTGATTTGTTGGCCACATCTTAGGATTATCTAGTTGATTACTTGAGACGTAACTGTGATAGTTTTCAATGGAAAGATATTTTCACAATATAATCTGATTTCTTGTCGTAACTGAAGGAGATCGATTGTAGGGATAAATCTGTAGATCTTTGGAGTTAGTTAATTTATCTTGAGACCGAGCGGAGATAGGTAATTAATTAATCTACTTTATGAATTGTCAAACAAAGAAGTTCATAATATTTTTATGATGTTTCACTACGAAGAGGAATTAAAATTGGGAATTAATCAATTCATTCATCCATGTCATACTTGATAGGTAGATATCCCTGGAATCTGTGCTCCTCTTATTTGAATCCAAAAGCCTTTTAATTTCCTGTTTAATTTTCATTAGCAAGTATTGCGATTTTCAAAACAACCAAAACTTTTTAATTGATTTTCCTGACCAGTATTTTGAGAACTTATGATTTAGTACTTAAGGTTTTTCGTTGCTTCATTCCCCTGGATCGATAACTTTAGGGTTTACAAATTTATTTGCCACTATTTCTATAATTAATCTGTAGAAATTACAGTGATCAATGCTCCTCGGCAAACTCGAGATCACACCCAACTCTAAAAGGTAGTTCCGGAGCCACACCCCCTCTTTCGAGGTGTCGGAGGCGGCGACATATTCCGCCTCCATGGTGGAGTCAGCAATGCATTTCTGCTTTGAGCTCCTCCAAGATACAGCTCCACCTCCCAGGGTAAACACATATCCTGAGGTCGATTTCTTCTCATTCTGGTCTCCTTGGAAATCCGAGTCTGTATAACCCACAAGGCACAAATCCTCATTTTGATAAACTAGGCAGAAATTCCTAGTTCTTTTCAAATACTTGAGGATGTGCTTTACGACAGTCCAGTGCACCTGTCCAGGGTTAGACTGATATCTTGCTACCATGCCAACGGCATAACAGATATCTGGCCTGGTACACAGCATCGCATACATGAGACTACCCACCGCCGAAGCGTATGGAACAAGACTCATCTCATCTTTCTCCCGCTGTGTCTGAGGACACTGCCCACCAGAAAGACGAACGCCATGTCTGAAAGGTAGCAAGCCTTTCTTGGCGAGTTGCATGCTGAACCGGGCTATCACAGTATCCACATAGGATGCCTAGGATAAGCTCAACATTCTTCTCTTACGATCTCGTAAGACCTTAATACTAAGAATGTAGCCAGCTTCTCCCAGATCCTTCATTTGGAACTGTTCGGACAACCAAACTTTGATTTTGGACATCATTCCCTCGTTGTTTCAAAATAGGAGTATGTCATCAACGTATAGTGCAAGAAAGATCACGCTCCCACTGACACAAAGTCGGTAAACACAACTTTCATTTTCCAACTGTGCAAATCCATAGGATTTAATCACATCGTTGAAACGTAAGTTCCACGACCTTGAAGCTTGCTTAAGTCCATACAAGGACTTCCTAAGTTTCCAGACAAGATGTTCTTCGCCCTTGCTTATGTAACCCTCGGGTTGCTGCATATATATGTCCCTACCTTCTTCAAGGTAAACGTTTAAAAAAGCGGTTTTGACATCCATCTGTCAGATCTCGAGGTCTATATGCGCAGCTATGGCAAGGAGTATCCAGATGGATTTGAGCATGGCTACGGGTGAAAAGGTTACGTCATAGTCAATGGCCTCTTTCTGACTGTAACCCTTTGCCACCAGCCTGGCTTTAAAAGCCGTGATCTTTCCATCCGCCCCTTTCTTTCTCTTGTATACCCATTTGCACCCTATGGCCCTAAAGCCATCCGGCAAATTAGTTTTCTGGTATACATCCATAGCAGTTATGGATTTAATTTCAGAATCCATGGCGACACGCCATTTGGCAACATCCTTGTCTTGCACTGCCTCTTCGTAAGTCAGTGGGTAAGAGTCCTCATGTCCGTCTTTCGGGCTCAAGTTCGAAGACTCACCCACGAACATGTACCTTTCCGGCTGGAAAATAACTCTCCCACTACGACGAGGCATCGGTGCCGTGTTAGTAGTAGGTGCAGTGACTTGTGGTCCTGCACCTTGCACTGAAGAAAGTGTCAGTGGTGCTGTACCTCTCACAGGTGCACCCACATCTACACGTTCCCCTTCCCTTGGAATTGCATTCTCATTCTCAATTTCTTGAAGAACGATATCACTCCTTGACCTGTGATTACTCACATACTCATCCTCCAAGAATCTAGCGTTGGTGCTAACAACGACTCTTTGACTCTCAGGACAATAAAAGTAACCACCTTTCGTTTGCCTGGGATACCCTATGAACAACATTACTTTTGACCTGCTTTCTAACTTATCAGGTTCCTTCGACAGTACGTGTGCCGGACAGCCCCATACTCTAAACTTGCACAAACTAGGTTTGCGACCAAGGAAGAGCTCAGAAGGTGTCTTAGGAACTGATTTAGAAGGCACCACATTAAGCACGTAAGCTGCTGTTTCCAATGCGTAGCCCCAAAACAAAATTGGTAAGTTTGCATAACTCATCATTGATCTTACCATCTCTAGAAGAGTCCTATTTCTTCTTTCAGCTACACCATTTTGCTGGGGAGTACCCGGTGCAGTCCACTAGGATTTAATCCCATTTTCTGAAAAATATTGCAGAAACTCGTTACCGAGGTATTCGCCACCGCGGTCAGATCGCAGCGACTTGATAGTTTTCCCGACCTTCTTTTCTACTTCAGCCTTGAACTCTTTGAATTTCTCAAAGCATTCAAACTTGTAGCGAAGCAGGTAAACATATCCGTACCTTGAGTAGTCGTCAATGAAAGTGACGAAGTACTCGTACCCTCCATGAGCCTGCATGGACAACGGTCCATATAAGTCAGAATGGATCAATTCCAACACTTCCTCTGCTCGAGACTGGCTAGCCTTGAAAGGCCTAGTTGACATCTTGCCCTCGATGCAGGATTCGCAGACTTGATAAGGTACAGCCCGGACTAGGTCCAATGTACCGTCATGTGCAAGTCTTTGAATCTGCCAAGCTGATGTGACCCAGTCTCAAGTGCCAGAGATATGTAAGATCCTCATCAGAAGAAGTAAGTTTTCTCTTCCTAGGATTATCAATTACGGATGAATTACATGCAATACTTGTAGAAGACTTATGATTATAGTTAACAACATAGAGAGAATTATTCAGCATCCCACGACAGATAACACCGTTATTACCAATGATAGAAACACCACTATCAAAAATAACTGAATATCCATCAACATAAAGTTTGGAAACTGAAATAAGGTTTCGTCGAAAATCCGGCACGTACAAAACGTCTCTCAAAGTTAAAACAGATTCATCAAAGTACAAGGTGAAATTTCAATGGCAGCTGCACTCACTTGTGTTGCGTTCCCCATCGAGATGGTAACCTCGTCATTCTTCAGCACCCTCCTTGGTGTGAACCCCTGCAAAATGTAACAAACATGATCGGTAGCTCCAGTATCCACTATCCACGAATGAGTAGAAACCGATGCTAAACATGTTTCCGTTACAAATGCATATGACGTACCTTGTCCCTTAGCATTCGGACAATCCACCTTTCCGCATCCAGTACACTCGTTCTTCTTTGGAGTGACCTTGGCTCTCTTCCCCTTCCTAGACTTGAAATCACTGCCTGTTTTCCTGGACTTGCTCTCAGCACCATCGTCTCCAACCTTAGAGGTTGTCGAACCAGTACTAGAGCCAGATAGAACAGGTTTCCGTGCTCGCATGGTAGACTGCTCCACTACAAGATCCTCAAACAGCTCATGCAGAGCATACACTCCCTTTGCAGCAGCAACTACCTTAAAGTCATAATAGGATTCCGGAAGAAAATTCAAGATAATATCAATCTCGCTTTGCGCACTGATATTACCACCCCGCACAGTAAACTGTCTCATGTGATCAATCACAGACATCATGTGCGTAGTCACTGAACTATCCTCAACCATCTTCTTGCACACAAGATTGTGCACAAGCTTACAGTTGATAGTTCGCTCCACTTTGCCAAAGGCTGTCGAGAGTTCCTTCCAAAGCTCTCGAGCCCTTTCGAGGTGTTCATACTTATGCCTTAATTCTCTAGACAGGGAACCCGTGATGAGCCAGAAGGCAAACTCATCAGCATCCTCCCATCTGTCATAGAATTCAAGCTCAAGCTCGCATACTCCTCTTTGAGAACGCAATAGTGGATCCATGTAAAGAACATGTGCTTGATTTTTCAGATAAAGGATGTGTTTGATGCAGAAACTCCATTCATGGAAGTTCGGACCAGTTAGAGGATTGAGAGCAAGTATATGATCGACAGTAGACATAGACATATCTGAAACAATAAAGAATCTTAAATAAGAACATACATGTTGAACTTCGAAAACAAATGCATTGAAAACCTTTTAATAAATCAAATACAAATGTTTTCCAATAATTGCCCAAGAGTTCCCACCGCAAGCTACACTCGTAGACGTTTACGATGTCACCCTCAACCAGAACTGCGGGTTTTAAGCCCAATCCATTTAATTTCACTACCATGTCAGGATGCTTTTGACACTAGAAATTAATAATTAGTGAAAACCTTAGACCAAGCCATCTCTCAAGAACAGGGATGCAATTCTTGCAATATATTCTAAGATGCTTCTAAGCAATTAACCAAAAATTTAACTCCGGCCAAAAGAGACAGTTTAGCATGGCACGTAACCATACTGCACAGCCCTTAAAGCTTTTGTTATCTATAATTTAAATCAATCCTAGAATACTTGTGAAAGAGGTCTACGCAAGCTACACTCGTAGACGTTTGCGCAAAGCCCTCCCACCATTCACATGATTTAAATTGTTTGTCTAGAAATTCCAACAACCGTACCCATGCACCTCTAGGAACTAGCAAGCTACACTCATAGACGTTTACTAGAACGAGAGATACACTTACAGCCTAGGACCGCTTTGTGGAGGTCTATTGATTTTAATTAAAAAATTTGCTTAGTATTTTCTTTTAAAAGGTTTCTTTATGCGCACACATAATTTCTTTGTTATTATATTTCCCAAATTTTTGCATGTAATAATACAAGCCCAAAAATTCCAAAAATATAATCCAACAAAAGAAATTAATCACATAAGCATGCTTGAAAAGCTGTAAATAATAAAAGCGATAAAACATGCTTTTCCTATTATCTACACATGCTTTAATGCGCACATAAATAAATCACATATCATACGAGGACAATTAAGGCAAACAAAAATACCTCGTGGCCCCAAAAATAGAAAAAATAAATTCTATCTATTACAAATTTGAATTTTGAATTAATTTGGATAAATCCAAATCTTTTCAAATCTTCCAAATCTTCAAGGACCTTCAAAATTGGATACACCAAATCTTTTGGATTTTTAGGCCTTTGTGATCTGATGATTTGCCCTAACCCTAATACACGATCATGCAAACCACCAAAACACGAACCACTGCGACGGGAAAGCAGC
This sequence comes from Plectranthus barbatus, assembly GCA_026898455.1. Taxonomy (NCBI): domain Eukaryota; kingdom Viridiplantae; phylum Streptophyta; class Magnoliopsida; order Lamiales; family Lamiaceae; genus Plectranthus; species Plectranthus barbatus. Next base: position 31,241 of record JAPKLW010003827.1, read on the forward strand.
AGCCGACGACAGCCGCAGCTACCGCCGCCCGCCGCCGCCAGGCCAGCCGCTGGCCAGCGCCATGCGCATGCGCGCGCTCGCCCCGCGCTCTGCCGCTGCCGTGCGCACCCGCAGCAGTTGGCCCGCGCAGCGCCGTGCCGTGCCTCGCCCGCCCTGCCGCCTTCGTGCTCCGTCGGCCCTGCGTCGGCTCCGTCTTCGTTCTTCGTCCTCGACCCGTCCAATTACAAATTTTGAAAAAATACATAAATCTATTCTATTACAATTTTTCAAATCTACACTAATCACGGATTTTCTCATGATTTTACAAAAAACAATTCAGCCCTACACGGATAAACCACCGCGGGCTGAATTAACGGATTGCCACGAGGAACAAAAACCAAACATCCACAAAATAATAAATTCATACATGCATACAGAATTCAATTATGCACAAAAGAGCCATAAATCAGGAACCTGGCTCTGATACCTTTTGTAGGGTTTTTTCGTGAACCGAATCACCAAAACCAATTTGAACCGGATCGATTTATGGTTATTGCACATAATTAAAATTCACAAAACCCTAGCATGCTCCTATGAATTTAATACATAGATTTGTGGATTTAGGGTTTACCGTAACTCCGTCGAGTTTGAACCGATCTTTCGTGTTTGAATTCCAAAACTCAATTCAACCACGCGATTCGAATTAATCTGCGGAAGCAGAAATTAGAAATCTAATTTCTTAGAAAAAATCAAAAAACAAAGGAGAAGAAACGAGAAATCTGTTCTCCAGATTAGATCTACAGGGCTGTGTCCAAATGCTGCTCAGATCTGCTACTCGTGAGGATTCCACAGATCTGTGTTGTAGGCCGAAGCAGAAAAATCCTTCTTCTCCCCTCTACAGGCGCCGCCCACTCTCTCTCTGCCTCTAGGTTTTCACTGATTTGAATGTGTTCAATAGTGGCTAGGGTTTCCAGAGAGAATGGTCTATTTATAGACCCACGGTTTTATCCCTAATGGGCTACTGGGCCCTTTTTCAGCATGTTTAATTGGGCCAGTCCTGGGATCTAATGCAAATAATAAAGTGGGCCTATAATTAATTAATTCTCATGACCACAACCCAGGACACAATTAATTAATTAATATTAATTCTTTTTCACCACAAAATTAATACTGACCTACCCCTTTATTACCACGTTATGAGAACGGGCTGCATTAATTGAGAATCCCTATATTTAAGGTTGCCGGACATCCATTAATTAATCGGAGCCTCTGAAAAGCTCTAACTACAATTAATTAATATCTTATTATTCCTGAGTAGTACCACTCAAACCTTATCACTCGTGCCTGAACTTAATCAGCCTACAGGACTTTGGTACGATGAATGTTATTGAGCTCCTCAGGGAATGTCACCATCCTATTACTCGGATATGGTTACCTAAACCCAGTCTCAGGCGGTACTACACGAACTGCTATTACCCAAGATGCGGATATACGAGCACGTTACTTAGGCTCTCCACCATGGCAAGTCAAAGCAACAGTCAACCCGTGCAAACCCCTGAACCTTCATTAGGGTTTGGACTCAATCAATTTAACGAGATCTTGTATTCGCTGATGTCAGACAGATGAATACATCTCACTGCGGTCCATAAATACGCCACGTCTGCGTACCAACATGTCAAGTAACCAAGACAGACTACTTATTCCGACAACATCGCAGCCATCCGGACAGACGTATCCTCATACGCTGTCTCGGCTGTGATCAGGTTTATGTCTCACTAGGTCAAGTGATCATACTGTATTATGCGATCTACAACACGCCGTATGATCGTCCCTATCTGTGAGACAAGAGGATACCATTGTTCATACATGTACGATTGTTAACAGATAGGAGAAATAAACCGTTGTATACTCATTATAATAAATGCTTTCAGTATACAAAACCCATCACACTGCACACCCAATTCCTTTGCCAACTGCATCCCTCTTATGAGAGCCTCGTACTCTGCCTCATTATTTGTTACGTCGGAGTTAAGTCGGATTGCTCGCTCGAATTGCTCCCCCCAAGGACTATGTAACTTTAGCCCAACACCATTTCCATTCATATTACTGGAACCGTCAACCTGAAGGACCCACGGTTCATGTCCGATCTCGGCTGCTTCTATTTGCGTGACCTCTTTTTCAGCTTCGATCTGTAAATTCACCGAATACTCTGCCACAAAGTCGGCCAGAGCTTGAGATTTTATCGTAGTCCTTGGCTCGAACTCAAGCCCAAAACCTCCGATTTCCACCGCCCACTTGAGCAACCTCCCTGACAAGCTGGGTTTGGAGAACACACTCCGAAGTGGGTACGGTGTAACTACTTTGATCGGATGAGCTTCGAAATACGGTCTCAACTTCCTAGAGGCCACTATTAAGGCTAAAGCCAATTTTTCCAATGTTGTATACCTTCGCTCCGCGGCGAGCAGGGGTTTGCTCGCGTAATGAACGAGATATTGCCTCCCTTGATGTTCTCTCACTAAAATTGCTCCAACAGCATGGTCCGAAACCAATAAATATAATAACAGCGGTTCTACCTGCTCAGCCTTGGAGAGCAATGGAGGGTTCGACAAATATTCCTTTAGCTGTTCAAAAGCTTTTGCGCACTCGTCTGTCCATTCGAAATTTTTCCCCTTCCGTTGGACTCGAAAGAAACTGTGCGTCCGATCAGAATACCTCGATATGAACCGACCTAAAGCTGCCAACCTCCCAGTTAATTTTTGTACCTCCTTCGAACTCCACGGATGTGCCAGATCCTTTATCGTACTTATCTATATCGGATCGGCTTCTATCCCTCGACTAGTAACTATATACCCTAAGAACTTTCCCGACGCAACTCCAAATGTGCACTTCGCAGGGTTCAACTTCATATTATATCGCTTCAGAATATCGAAAGCCTGAGCCAAATCTCGTACATGTTCACTAGCCTTTCCTGATTTTACCAGCATGTCATCGATATAAACTTCCATGGTTTTACCAATGAGTTGCTCGAACATTTTATTCACCAGGTTTTTTCTTGACCATTCGGATGCATCATAATCTTATTATAGCCCGAAAATGCATCCATAAAACTCAACAACTCATGACCCGCAGTGGCGTTCACAATGCTGTCTATGTGCGGCAAAAGGTACGGATCTTTTGGGCAGGCTTTGTATAAATCCGTATAGTCTACGCATGCGCGGTTCTTTCCATTTTCCTTTTTCACTACAACGACATTGGCTAACCAAGTTGGATATTTCACCTCCCTCACAGATCCGATTTCCAACAATTTTTGAATCTCCTCATTCACAGCATCATTATTTTTCGAAGAGAATTTCTGCCTTCGTTGTTGTACAGGTCGTGCACTTGGGTCTACTTGAAGTTGATTGGTCATTACCTTTGGATCTATGTCGATCATATCCTTGTGCGACCAAGCGAACACCGCACGCTCTTTGGTC